>VZTH01015265.1:18720-43638 GCA_013397815.1 Aleadryas rufinucha | reverse complement strand
AAAAAAAAAAACAAAAAAACCAAACCAGGACAACTCTTGAGCCAAGAGCTGAAATGCCAGACTTGCAAATAGTAAGAAAAGGGGTAGAAGAGAAGAAAGAAGAAAACAAGAAGATAACAAAACGACTGAACAAGAAAGAAAGGGAAGAAGCCACCACACAACTACTCGTATATTAATGCCAGGATGCTGAGAAATAAACAGACTGAGTTAAAAGCAGTAACTCAAGCAGGAGACTGTGGGGGACTTAACAGAAACACAGCAGGTTAAGTCACAAGAAAGGAATGCTAACACTAAAAAATAAAGCAATTTCAGATGTAGCAGAAGAAAAGAGTACTCTATGTGAAATTACAGGTACAAGTATTAAAAGATAAGTAACACTGATAAAAAACAGGAAAGAGCTTATGAGTTAAAGTTGGAAACTTCGTGAAGGAGATGAAATAGCCTGTATCTGTTATAGATCAACACTGTGAATGAAAAAGCATTGCTCTTTAACAATTCTGACAACAGATTAAATATCTAATCAACAGATTAAAGTCCTAGTGTTTGGTACAGTCATGAAGGAGTCTAATGATTTTCCTAGGAAACATTTTAGAAAATCCTAAGTATTACAGGTAGCACATTAACTGAGGAAATACTGAGAAGGCATGGAATCAAATGTTTTTCCTTATAACCTAAGAGACCAGGAAATGTAAAAATTAACACTCTCCCAAAAACAATCAAAGAAAGTGTACCAGGAAGCAAGGAAAAAAAGGGAACAGGTACAGGGGAGCATCTTGAGGCTTCACATTTTTGCCAAGTTCTAGACAACAGTGAGCTAAAAGCATTCCTTATAAATGATGGAGATTCAACTCCAAACACACTGGAAAACCTAACCAAAACTGAGGACAGAATTTCAGGCTGAAAACTGTACACAAACTATTTCCTTGTACGATTTGGAAAAATTACCAAAAGCACAGTTTCAAGATTCAAATCAAAAGAGCTTCATTGTGTGACAAAACAGGGCAGTTTGCACCTGTTAACTGCTGTTCCAATATGCCAAGAGGCATAATTTACCTATTCCAGGAACAATTCCCTACACACCTAAACGAACAGGTTTTCCAAGAAAAATTTTTTACAAGCTACACTTCTGCTAGGGACATAAATCATAGAGCAATAACAAAACAACAAAAATAAAACCCTATGCTCAGGACTGTGAAAAATCTAGAATCAAGGCATGGGAAAGACAAAATTTTGTTTGTTTACTCTGGATAGTATTCCCAGTACTTCTAATTTGTTATTAAACAGCATGGAATAGACTAGACCAAGCAGCTGCTCTCCCCAAAGGACAGACTGAAGTTTTATAAACATGACTCCCTCTACTTTTGCTGCACTTCATAAGCAGCTTGGCCAATTTCTCACAGCTTCAGACTGAGTATTTCAAAAATTACCTAAATTAAATATAGCAAGGCAGTAAAAATAAGTCTTATTTGATCCTTACAACCACAAATACAGACAATATGAAGATTTACTGTTTAGCATTCTTGTGGTTCTCAGATTTTGATCCAGATATAATCTCAAAAGACTATAAATAGCATTTCCCAGAAATCCAGAATTTCAGTTTCACAGACATTAACTTCCTCCAACAACAAGATTTGTAAAAAAAAAAAAAAAAAAGCCAAAAAAAGGGCAAAAATATCCTTCAATCCATGGCCTCTGAAGAACCTCTGAATCACATCAGATGCAAAAAGCTTTCTGAGATTTCCTCTCTGAATAGATGATCTTTCTATTTTGCCAAACTGCTGCAGCTCAGACCAGAGGATCCCAGTGTAACAAGCCATGTCAGCTCACACAAGGAGGTTACTGTAAACACGAGGACAAAAACCTCCGTGCTTCCTCACCAGCAGATGACTCAACACTGAAGAACGTCTTGCCCTCAAAAATGCAAGTTGCAATGAAAGACTTTACGAACACCCTTGCAAGTGCACATCAGAACTCCAGGAAGCACCTGGCAGCACTCTGGAGGTTTGTTTAGCAGGAGAAGCTGCCCTTTGCCCGTGGTTTGCTGCAGACTGGCCATTAGAGTAACAGTGTGGAGGGATGTCAGCGCTTCCATCACGACTGAACAGTTTATAGCTTTGCAGGCAGACTAATTCCACCTTCAGCTCCTGTGACTCAGCAAACCCAGCTGAAAGGTCAACCTATGCTCCAGCACAAGTGTTGCTCACACATCTCTCTCACATACACATGACTTTTAGCCCTACACAGACAGTACCACCATTGCCATCAGCAGGCCACACGTCTCATCCCACTCCAGACACACGCTGCCTAAGGACTTCCAACCTTTTGTCCAGCCTTCCCTGGGACTGCATTTGTTTTCTGAGCTTGGTTTTAGCTGTAGCAGCACATACCCCGCAGCTGAGTGACTTAACTGTACCAATGTCATTGCAGTCAAATGACTTGTGTCTAACTCGGTTTGAGATTCAGCTCGGCTCTGTGCAACTGCACAGTGTGAAGGAAATGACGGCAGATACAACAAAAGTCTAAAAAAACTTTGGATTTTTGGATAGGCTTGAACAATAAGCTTTTGGATCGACACAAAGCATTAGCAATTGACTGCTTGAAATCACCCAGCAAAGTCTCACATAAAGACACTACCAGCATCCTCCTCCCAGCAGAGCTCAGGTCACTGACGATGCTCCACACATCGATTATTGGAAACTAGCAGTAATTAGACAAGTGTTATCATCACTGTAATTGGCTAACAATAAAAACTGCTTTATTTAGATTAGACTTCTAGGGTATTCATCAGACTAACAATAATTCGAATTCTTGACTCCACTTACAAGGTGAGGATCACAGGGTAATTCAGTTTGGAGGTTTGCTTCTCTAGTCAGCACCAACTCCACTCAGCACAAACTGCACAGTGTAATATATTCTTATTTCAACTTTTAATCCTTTTCCCCCAATTTCTATTTTCAAGGACTATAATAAGATCAACATTTCTAAAAATGAATTGTGATTGTATTAAAAAAAACCTTATAAGCAGCAAACAATAGAGTAAATATTTTTATGATGTGACAGTTTTCATAAAGAGTATCATAAAAAAGTCCAATTGTGGTAAGCATTTTACCTTAGTTAGCAATTACTGTGAAACTCCTTAAAATAATTAGGCAAATACAGCAGAAGAGACTTAGAGGAGCATTTTAAAAGCCCTTAGCAGTTTTTTATTCCACTTAGCAAGCACACTGAGTGAAATAAACCTTTTTAGCTCTCAGTTTTTCAGCTCATCCTGCAATCAACTGTGTACAAAGGGAGAGTAGAAGGACAAACATACATTGATAGTTGTCACATTTCTGTGTGCTATGCAACTACGGGATCTCCAGTAACTTTGCTTTCAGTCCCTTCTCTAGTACCTTCATGTGAGCATAGATGATAGTTTTTTTCTTTCAGCATTCCAGAAATGTCAGTTGTAAGTACTGTCAAGAGATACTGGTATTTTTAGAATCCTTTCTAAGCTGTTGTAAGCTACAGAGCAGGAACTGTTCCTATGCAGATGTGTAAACTACACAAAGGAGATGCAATACATGAATTCAACCTCCTGAGTGAAGTTCTTATACACATGCTCCCAGAAAGCTACGGGCATAGCAGAAAGGTTTAGAAACATGGAACAACCTGAGGGAAAACATCAAGCCCCAGCTTCTGTGTCCAGACTGTATCTGATCAATTACCAGCTACCAACTGAATCCATCATCTGAAGGAAAGTGCCAGGTTGGGACTCTACCTGACTCAACTTGCTCTAGACCATCACTTTTCGAGGTTTTCCTTTTCAGTATTGAAAAGGATAAACGTCTTTCTAACCTTATCATTTAAGTAACAATTAAACCTATGTCTGTTCTGTTTGAAATTCTGTATACAATAAAAATATCAAAAAGCATTTCCAAACCAAAACAAAAGCATGATTGCTGTAACATAAACGTTCAGACAAGTAAGCAAAATAAAGACCCGAATGCACATAAATATTAAGAGATACAATACTGAACAGCAGCAAGCATTAGAGTATTTTGCCACCACAGCACTGCTGTGCTGAGACAATAGTGCTTCATAAAGTGTGAAATTACAAGTGCTTTTCTAAGATTAATTAACTGTAATTCAGGCCTGAAGTAGCAATCCACTGACAATGCACAATGAATAATGAATGTACGTCCCAGATAAAAAGATTCTTTGTCTGAATCTCTAACATGGGGCCTCCAATTTTGGAAAGAAAGGAAAAGAAAGGTGGAACAATGTAAGGCAGAAATGCAAAGAATCTGAAATTTGGTTGAAATATGCAGGTTTACATAATATTTCAAATTTTGAGCAGCTAAGGGTTCCTTAAAAAATAGCTCATAAAGTGAACTCATACAGCCTTACAGTCACTGACTTAGATATTTACCACTCTTTTGCCATTTACGGATGATTTGTGAACATTTTTCCAGTACCTAGTAATTGCTTGCTTTGCCCTTGGAAGGGACTCCTGGAGTGGTCCTTGCTCAGAACATTGCCCTGTACCCCAGGCATTCTGCTGCAGGGGCTATCCAGAGCTGCAGTAGGAGAGGCACTGCTGCTTCCTCAGGCATCATCTGCAGGATAGTTTGGACCTGAGACTTAGCAGGTGTTGAGAAATTTACCTAGAAGCTTTTCAACTTACACTGCTACAGTCACAGTTTACTTGTGGCTGATCTTTTCTGATGTTCCTTTAACTCAAAATATAGTTTAGACATTTATAAAAGATAAGTAGTGAAGATACGGTTTTATTTAGGTAATATTTTAACAGCATCTCAGAAACATAGTTCCATGCTGGAAAAAGAGAGAATGTAATTAATACTTTCCTAATTACACAAGGCAAATCAAATATGGGAGGATGAAGCACAAAGGGTACAACAAGAAGACCCAACACACCATTTTGTGAATTCTGCTGGTTAAATTACTATTAAAAACCCTGCAAGTTAAACATACCCTAACGAAAACCAAATCAAGAATATTACTTCTTCCTGTCATCTGGACTCAGCAGCAACTACAAATTCAAGAAGAGTGGTTTCTGTCACCATCTGCTTGTCCTTTCTCCCACAGCATCTTACTGCTACTTGCTTCTGCTCACATTTTATTCCACAAACATACATTTGTACACATTAATATAACATTTATCAATATTGTATGTATTTCAGCCAAATAAAATTTTATTAGTGAAAATCCGACATTCTTATTGGAAAGCTTCGTAAGAACTCAAACTGGCAATCCCATTGGAACAAATAATGGCCTGAGATCCTGCAGCTCCAAGAGAGAATAACTGAAGGATTCTAAGCCTTGACAGTAGACGCACACAGGGGGTACCATTACCAAATACACATAAAGGAAACAGGCACACACCTAACTCAGCCAGAAAAATGAAACGGGAAGGGGATAGAACAGATACAACTTGCAAGATTGGAGAGAAAGGCAAGTATTAAAGATGTGAGATGAGAATGGGCAGACAATGGAAAAGTAGAAGTTCAGATCTCAGTTATGTTATTTAAAACAATGTAGAGCACTTAGGGACACTGTCTTAATGTAGAGTGTGAAATCCATGCACAGGTCTAGAATAGAATAAAGCCTCTCCCTCATAACTGCAAGAAGCATTTCTCCTGTTTTGTCCATGCTGAGCTTCCATTAAAAAGGCATCAGAAAAAAAGGAGTATTTTAATCTGAATAAAATCAAACTACTGAAATCAAAAGGAAGAAGCACCATCATAGAGCAGACTCATTTTTCAGGTCCTCTGAAAAGCAATTTCTTCTCAACAAAAGACATCTATGAAAACAAATTTTATAGTGAAGTTAAGTATTGTGACTGTATTTACCAAAAAGGTTTCTAAGGATTTTTAGGAAAGGCCACAGAAGCACCGTTAACAATTAGGATGGTGCTCTGTCCAAAAGGAACAGCTTTAGATGTCAACTATGCAAGCTGGAATAGCTGTGCCAAACACTCTGCACTGCCATGAGCCTTCTGAGCTCGGGGTAATGTGTCATTATGTGCTAATGTGCTAAGGAATTATTTCCCCTTCCAGGTAAAGCAAGTCTCACTTTCCATTCAGAGTCTCCTACACACATCCAGTCTCCACAAGCAAAGTGCCTTTCGGGGTCACAGAACACAGCCCCTCCTGATGTGCACCAAGTAGTAACTTGCAATGGAAAACCAACAACCTATGTTGGACACTTGAAGACAACTGGAACCCTGTCAGGATAAAACCATTTGGGAAAGACAACTTTTTAACACTACCTCACACCAACAACCAAGGATATTCTTAGAGAATTACTAAAGGATTAAGTAAGAATTAAATAAGAAAGCTTTTCTACTGTAGAAACCATCACCTGCATATGGACAGCAGGATGTCTTCTTCAGACATCGAAAAAATCTTCTGTCACATTGGGAAGTCTGCTGTGAGAATATCGCTACACATACTGACTTCTAAAATGCTGTTAGGAGTACACATGCTAAAATGCCTCTGTATTCTTAATGCAAGCACTGTTATAAAAATTTCATAGTTGCACTTTATGACTTTCTTCAAGTACCCAGGCATTCCACATCCACCTTAATTGACATGCATTTCAAGTCACATTTGACCTTTTTGTTTCTCACACGCTGAAAATGAAGGAAGAATTAGCCTAATGTTTTAAGACTGTTGATCAAAGTTCTTAGAATATATTTCATCTTTTGAAGCAGTATATATCTGGCAGTTTTCCCAGAAGGGGGAACCAAGTCTCCTTTTTTATGATTGCCAGGACTAGCCCTGCCTCCTGGTGCTGCAGCACACAGGAAATCATAGAAACGGAACAGCAAGTCAAGATATGACAGAGAAATTTACAGTGCATGCATTTAACTCAGCAAAAACAAAACTATAAAATGCAGAAACTCTAGAAAACAACCTACAGAATCTTACACATGTTGTTTTGAAGTCTATAAAGGTAAAAACACCCTTTCAGAAGTGATGGCAGTACTCCTTCAAATATTATGCTAAACTTAGCTCAGAATCAAAACGGAAATGTCAATTTTAGTTTTGATTCCAAAATTAAACACGTTGTCAGAGAACTTTCAGAGGAAATCCACTGGGGAATTTTAGAGGGTAACGGTCTTATAGCTAACATCTCTGAGCAGCTCCAAATAAAAAGGAGAATGGAAATGATACTGGATAGAGGCATAGCTCAAGCTGTCTTTTGCCTGTGTGACAGTGAAAATGTTTCAGTTTGAAAAGCTGTTTTTATTTAAACTGTCACTTTTGATTTAAACATTTTAAAGACTGCTAACTGCTAAGACAAAGTATCTGAACAAATAATAAGTCCATTTCTTATGCTAAATTTTACAAAGACTGGGCTCAATGTTTCTTGGCCCCAGTAACTTAATTAGCCTGCTGCTCTTCCATCTCCTGTGACAACTGCTGTTTCACTTCTGGCTAAACCTCAAACCTTGGAAACAATCAGGCTCCTCAAGAAAATATTTTGACCAATGCAATTCTCTTAGATCCACAGTGCATTCGCATTTAATTACCATGTAGAGTCCCTCACACAGATGTATTATTCATGAAGATGATCATATGAACTGAGCTGCATCCTGAAATCTGAAGGAAACACCGAGCTATGGATTCAAGCACAGTTTTGGTCTGTATTTGTCTCAGGTAGTTTTCAGTCTTTTGAAACAGTAACTCCTCTCCTTTTCACTATTACAAATTTAATTACATATAGACCTTATTTGATTTATGCACTTTTGAAGCATGGCTACTTAAAGATTACAGATGTTTATTTAATAAAAAATGCATGGATTTGCATATGATATTTTCACATTAGACATCACAAATATTTATATTATTTATAGATTCCAAGCTTTGGTTAGGAAATACAGCTAATTTAGATGTGTTATCTTTTCCCAGCAACTCTGGACTTTACTTTCAATTTCAAAACACTGGTTTGTGGAATATTATGAAAAATCATGTCTAAATTTTCAAAGTTCTTAGTTCTACTATGTCTAACCATTTAAAAAATCATTAAAATCACATCTGAATGTCACATGCCTTTCATATTTAACTATATCCTTTTAATATTGATACAAAAATCATCCTTACCTGAACCTTCTTCAGAGCCACTGGTACCCCATCCAGCAGGCAGGTTGCTCTGTAAACTTCACTGAACTGCCCACGGCCAATCTTCTTCTCTATTCGGAAATTGGCAAGTGTATTATAGCCCATGTCAGGTCGTAAGGCTTTCTAGAATCAAAGATATTGCAAAGAAAGTTTGCATTTAAGGCTAAAATCAGTAAGACTAATCACGCCAGTGTAAAGGTACATATGAAGGAATATGGTTTAATTATTAAAATTGCTTCATTCCAATGCATTAAAACCAAAACTGTCCCAGACTAATCACAAGATGTTCTAAAGAAAACATTCATTATACCATTTGTGGAATAAGAATTGAAATTTATAAATTCTTGAGACGTATTTAGAATATTTTCAGCTTATCAGGAGTCTGAGACATAAAAGGGAAGAAATCCTGTCAGGCTTTAATTTGCCATGTTTCCTATGTCCTAGCTCCTACCATCCAAAAATTAAAAAAACAAAAAAACCTACCCAATCCATAATAAAGCACCAGCTTGTATGAAAGTATTTTAATGTCCCTCTTTCAGTGGCTATCCAATATATTTTTATATATCCTTCTGTTGCTCCAGAAATCAAAATATGAGAACTCTCGTTTTGACAAAAGTGGTGCAGCATTAATGCTCCAGTGCATCCCAAAGCGCAGGACCCAGCTTAATGAGGTAGTTATAGGGCTTTTAGGGAAAATGTCTGAAATTACACTTCACTTCAAGATTTTAAATTCTCTACACAGAGCTGCAAGACACAGACTCTCTAAATAGGCTATATTTAAGAAGTATTGTGTACTTCCCATTTGAATTGGGAGTTGCAGCCTCTGCACAGCAACTTGACAAATATTAGCGTGAACTACTAAGGCAGTGTGACAACCGCATGCTGAGAGCAAAGTCTCACTAATGTGTTTTGGCATGCAGGTTTGTAATCACACATTTACATATGCAATGACCTACATTTGCATGTCAGATCACACACTGTCTTGCTTTATTAAGACCGGGCACCTCCCTGTGCTTGGCGGCCAGAGTGGCGAGAGAGGGCCAGAGGGCCGTGTTTTTTGGCAGTTGAGGGATGAACTGCCACCAAGGATTAGGCTGATATGGCCTGAGCATTAGACACTTCATTAGAGGTAATCTGTTTAACAGTGGGCAGTGTATGTAAACTTCACAGCCCATTTGCGGCACCTTTTCCCCCCCATGGCCTTTCTTCAAAGGGCAGCGTGGCTGAGTGACAGCTTGTCTCATCTGCTCCCTTGTCCTGTCATACAATTTAGATGTGGAGAGCTGACATGAGAAGCAACATAGCTGCACATCTCCAACTACCACTGGGTCTCTCCTCACCACAATGCAATTTGTGGAGAATAAGCTTGTGCAGGATAAAGATTTCCTTCGGTCTGAGACCATAACGGAACAGATTATACACACTTCACTAATGATCACATTACATTGTATTCACCAAGCAAATCAGTGAGCACTAGGAATATTACAGTTTCCATGGAAGAGATATCTATCTGACAACATTAAAATAACCAGAGTGGCTTCCTTTTTTCAAATTTATTTTTTAAACTTTTGGCAATGCAATGTATTAAAACTGCAAGAATGTTATTCTTTTTCCTGCTCTGAACAGACTCTTGTAAATTTTGTATCTCAGCCATATATACAGTTGTAATCCTGCACAGAGATGAAATGTGGGGAGAGGAAAGATAAGCTTAAACACTCCTACTAGAAAAAAGACGAACATCATGATATACTAATTAATTAATCATGGCATTAAGAGCTCATTTATATGACAAGCAAATGGAGACAATCTTCAACACAAATCATCATACTCATTTTCAGACTTCTTTCAGTCTCAGAAAACAGCTGTTAGACACTTTAGCAAAGGAAAGCATCCTCAGAAAGGCCATAGAAGTTAGTACAAGTCTTCACAGTTAACTCCTAAGAATATGCCAGACAGTAGCTGTCACTTCAGCCAGAGCTCTCAGGAGATGTCCTACTTCAGTCTTTCTCCAAAACTTTCTATTTGCATTCAGTTACCATCATCGCTGAGATTTAAATTTTCAAAAGCATTTCAGGCCCCAGAAAGTATCAATGAACTTCAGTATCGACCTAGGCAGGCACAAAAAAAGACTGTGTTTCTCACATCTGTTAAGACAACACTGAAGAAACCAACAAAGTCTTTATTGACCAAAATATCCCATCTTACAATCAGTGAGCCCAGCCCACACACACATGGGTTTCTCCAGTGAGCAAGACTTCTCCCAGGAGTTCCTTGTTCTCTCCCACTGCAACCTCCTCAGCATTGCTCCATCACTCTATGCCAGTGCACTATACCAAGCCAAAAACTCATCTGGATTGTCAAAATAAAACTCAAAAAACAACTTGATCATTTCTTTTTAATTACTCACAGATTCAGTTCAAAAACTAAACCAAACAAACAGTTGGATTCCAACAATTTAGAGATTCTAAAAAGCAGTTAAGAGTGGAGTCAAACAGGTTTTTCCTAACTGGGCTTTTCTGTTGAAGCAATCACACCACACATTTCTAAAAACATTTAACCAAGTTCCTTCAGTGAGGATTCCTAACCTATAAAACTAAGCTCACTCAGTCTGCTTAATGTTCTCTCTCAGCCTAACAGCCAGCTCCAAGACAAGAAACAACAGCAGAAAAGTTATTTTCGTAGAGAAGTGACCAGTGAAATCCCAAAAGAAACAACACTATTCAATACATAAAATGCTGCAGTAAAGTTTCTTTAGAATCCAAACTTATCCAGACAACCAGCTGAAAATACGACTGCAAAGCCTTGCAGAAGATTCCCTTAGATTTCCACCCTGGTACTCTTTACTAGCATTTCCAGGTTACCAATCCAAAACTTAATGGGAAATACCACCTTAAAGACTGTGAATCATTGTTTTTAAATTAGCTACTACCACATAGGAAAAAGGATCTACAAAACACCACTGAAAAACTTCCATGAAAAGTTTAACTGATTGGTCAGTTACCACCAAGAAGCAAGCCAGACATTTTTAGGAAAAGCAATTGAATGAAACAGAACACAAAATGTTTCACTACTTAAGTCTACTGTGTGTACACTGAACACTGCACAGAGCTCTGAGTCCTCATTTTGAGGGGAACACAGGCAAACAAAGAAAGACAGGGTAGAATAGCAATACTGAGCAGAGATATACTTCCATATAAGAAGAAACTTAATGAACCACTGTTTTTCAGCTTTGGGAATGCCAAAACAAACAAAAAAACACACCCCAAACGAAAACCAACCAAATCCCAAACAGTAAGGGATGTATATGCTGCCTTCATTTCATGGCTTTTCAGGTCTAGTAAGAGATTAATGCTTTTCCCTGTTTAGATGCTAAAATGCTCCCATTCTGCTCTTGCAAAAGTTCTGGAACTTAAGAGTCTACTGCCTCAGACTACTAATCCATATTTTTCTATCTTCCTCCATAACCCTTTTACAATATGGAGGCAGTTTAGGAGTACTGTCTGCACTCCCAAAACACCCTTGTGATGTAAGGGATTACAGTGTTCTAATTTCATAGATAAACTCTGACAGAGCTTTCAGGCACTTAATTCCAAACAGCAAATGAGCTTCTGATGGCACTGACTCTGGGGGGAGGACTGTAGGACAGTGTACCTCAAGAATCAAGAGTGGGTTCAATCCAGTATTGATCAACATTGCCATTGTCTGGATGATGGGGCCAAGTGTGATCTCAGTCAGTTTGCTGATGACACAAACTGGGAGGACGGGCTGATATGCCAGAGGGTTGTGATGCCATCCCAGAGGGCCCTGACAAATGGGTCAAATGGGCAGACAGGACCCTCCTCAGACAGTTCAACACAGGGAAGGGGGAAGCCCCACACGTGGGCTGTGATAACCCTGTAATGCACCAGGACAGGCTGGGCACCGACCTGCTGGAAAACAGCTCCGCAGGCCAGACCCAGGGAGTCCCACTGGACACCGAAGTGAACACGGGCCAGCAATGCACTCAGAGGTGGACAGTGATGTCCTGGGCTGCATTTGGAGGAGTGGTGCCTGGAGGAGGAGGAGGGAGATGATCCTTCTTCTCTACTCAGCACAGGCAGGACCACACCTGGAACGCTGTATCCAACTCCGGGCCATCCCTACCCAGACAGACTGGACAAAGAGCAGCACAGGCCCTCGAATGACCAGGGCTCTGCAGCACAGATCACAGGGGGAAAGGCTGACAGTGCCAGAAACATCTAGCCTACAGAAGAAAAGATTCAGGGGGAATCTCATCAGTGGGCTCGAATTCCTGAAAAACACATGTTAAAATACAGAGTCAGGCTCTCTTCAGTGGTGCACTGTGACAGGACAAGAGGTGATGGGCACGGGCTGAAACACAGAAGGTTTCATCTGAACATCAGGAAAGACTTTTTTCACTGTGAGGGTGACAGTGAAAGGAAGGTGGTCTGGGGAGACTGTGGAGTTGAAACCTGATGCCTGGTTTCAGCAGGTAATGGCACTAATTCCTATAGAATCACTGTCAGGAGGTGTAAGAAGAGACAGATGAAGGCAACAGTCCAAAATAAATACGGTACTTCTGATACAATTTTGAAACAGTGTTTAACAACTCAACATTTCTTAAGGAAACAATTGATTTAATCTTTGCTTCTTTCTCACACTACAACCCCAATTCCTCAAAGTCTGTGAAGGAGCAGGAGGCAAAAATTAAAACTAATTATTTTCTATGGAATACTGGACTGAAATGTAATTAATTTCAAGATTACCAGAATACATTCTCTCTGTTTACAGTCTCTGTGTTACCACAAGAAACAATGTTATCTCTTTCTCTAGTTAAGAAACAAGTAACAGTTAAAAAAAAATTTTAAAAAACAGATTTATGTACCTGTGGCTGAAATGGTGGAGCAGTAGGCCCCTGCATCCCTTGTGATTGTTCATCCATTCTGTCACGCAACAATGTCCCTTATGTCCTGAAAAGAAAAATAGAGTCATTACACTGTAATTCAATCATCATTTATGAGTAATGAACATCAGCAAAAGAACAAAGGAATTAATCTTCTCAGTTGTAGGTTTGAGTTTAGGAATGTTTAACTAGTCCAGCTCTGCACTGTTTGGGGAAGAAGGTTTTCTTATGTTTAGCTGTCCTATGAAATTAAATAAATTACTACAGGCACCTGAATTTATTATTAAATAATGTGAATTAAAACTACTTGCACCAGACAAATGACTCTGTCTGACAAAAACTGCATCATCCCATTACTCTTCAGGAGCACCAACTACTTGTTTAACTGTGTAGATGTCTGACCTACAGGCAGCACAGGAAATAGCAGATCAGCAGAAGAGTTACAACTGCAGAACACACACTGCTTACTTGCATTGATTTATCTGTAGATTTTAGGGGGTATGCAAGAACAGTTCCATCTAAATTTAAAAAAGCTAAACATGTACACAACACATCCTGACGAGCTAGTTAAGAGGCCTCTGAAATACCATGTTAGACGCACAGCCTCCATTCTCAACTGTGAACTTCTCATTTCCCATCAGTAACATGGGAGGAAAGATGCCTGCCATGTTCCCAAGATGGACACATAAGGCTTTGACCAATAATAAGAGTTGCAAAATGCACTGAATCATTAGTGGGAAAAACAGGAGAGACAAAAATGCAAATGCTCAAAAGATTCTTTTCTCTCATCTAAGTGAATCCTTTCTCAGGCACCGCTGAGGGGGAGCAGGTGCAGCACCCACTCCCCTGTTACTGAGGCCTACAGGGGCCAGTCCTGTTCAGATGAAGGAAACACAAAGTTCACCGGCAGCTTTGAACACAAACGATGAAATAAGGTTTCATACAAAACTAAGAGGCAAGGCCTGAACGACTTTTTCCACCACACAAAGATGAAGTATCCCTGCTTATTACCCAGTCAAACCTGCCAAGACCTTCAGAGGAACAAGAATCATGCGTCTGACAAGAATATTATCCTCATTTTCAATTTATTGTTTTCTTATTCCCTGCTCCAAATCCTGAATGTTCTAGAGACAGACAGACACACAACATTTTTTTTCTGACACCATTTAATGTTGAACATGAAGAAATTTCCTGTAATAAATTTATTCTGCTAAACCTATGTATTTCCACGTACAAAGCTATTTATTTACACCCTACACAGAATCCAATAGCTGTTAAAATACACGCAAATATTGCCAGTAATTTCTATAGACTATTTTAAGGTTTAGAAATAACTCTCAACGGAAAGCAGAAAACCTTAGTAAAGTTTTTCAAAGCCAATTGCAAAACATTCAAGAAACTAATGAATGGCTTGTGCTCGCAGTACTGTTGTCATTCTTACAGCACTGTTGTGGTAACATCACTAACAGACAACAGAGTCACCAAGCAGCTCTGCAGTTTCTCCTGTACTGCCCTTGTGTAGTAAGCAGCGCACTGCACACACAAACCAGTCATTAGTGATCTGTTCTCCCTGTCCCACTGAAAGCAGTCACCCACATGCCATCCCAGCTCCATCAGCTATTCCTAACACCAAACCACAGCCACCCTCCAGAGCAACCAAAGGTCTCCCCAGGCTTTGCCTTCCCATCTATCATATTTCCATGCAAAGCATATAGGCTGGGGCTTCCTGTTGTTTTGTATTACCTGTAACTGATTCAAAGACAAAGGAGGTCCAAGAAATGCAATTTCAGGCAGGTCAAGAGAAAAAAAAAATCAATTATCAAACCACAGTGAGAAGCAGAGAAGAGGAGGTAGGAATCACCAAGATTTCCAAGACTATCAGAATGATCATGCTGAGAAAGGGGGAATCAGCTGGCAGAGGCAGTGCATACCGCTGACTAGGCAATTTTTCAGCCAGCACTAGGACACCAATACTGACACTTTTTACAAGTTCTAAAACATCTCCCAAACAACCGCCCCTCCAAGGCAAGAAATCATAGCACAACAGCCCTGAAAATTAAACCCTTGTCACAAAACTTCATCTAAATTCTTCAGGCAGATTCACAGGGGTTGGTGCAGTTGCAACAAATCCCAGGGGAGGAATGTATAGCAAACTTAAGGAATCTTCTGCTAATTTCTTGTTGTAGAGATCTTTCTATCACTGCTAAGAACGCAGTAATTTTTTTTCTGAAGTGCTATTTTAGAGAGTCTTTATATGAATTTTACTCTTTTCGATAGCATCAGTATTTCTACTGAAGGTTTTGCAGTATTTTACTGATATGTTTCAATATTCAAGATTTTGACCATGTAATGCACCAATAGATAATTCCTACGCGTCAAACATTTGCTTCAAATTGCCAATGGAAAAGAAGTAAAGAAAAAAAACCTTTCCCCTCTATTCCAAATATATACCCAGGATTAATGAACTCTAAGCTGAAATTTTTAGATGATGTATGCTGATTCAGGAAATATACAACCCATTCATCTTGTCTGAATGGCCACAGGCACTGACTGAAGTGTTCAGAAATTTGTCTCTCTCTTTTCTTGTTAAATTTGGGAAAAGAGTAGAAATGGGAGAAGTTATATTATTACCACTGCCAGTCGCTCTGCCGTCTGTGGCTTGTTTTTATAACAAAAGCAAGCAAACCAAAGAGGTGAAACATTCTACCATACAAAGCACGGAAGATTTACTAACTCGTGGATTTGTTGTTGCTTTTGCAGAAAGACAAAGATAAGTATTTTATGTCCATATATGAAAGTTATTTTAATTTTTTAATTTTTTGTCTTTGAAGACTGCATGATAGATTCACGTTTTAGAGAAATGTGGCATTTTGGTCATACGAAATCCCAATAATGCAAAAGAATGCCAAGGATGCAAAGTAAATATTTTGTACTATAAAACACAACCTAAGTAAGAATTTGATTTTGTTGCTTGAAGACTGTTTTCCCTGTGAGGCATGCCCTTCACCTTAATATTAACTCCAGAGGTCAAAACATAGTGCTGTAATATTGTTCATCTTTAAATTTCAATTGAGGCAATAATTATGTCTCTTCCAAAGACGGTTTTCAAGTTCTAATTTACAGTGACAAGACACTAAAAAAACCCAAAAGAGTCCATGCTTGTTTAAAATTGAAATGCAACTACAAAATACATCTACTTGTAACATGTCTGTCACCTCTTTAAGCAAGTAATACAGTGACCACCTTCTGCAAATCCATCACCCTGATATATAAAGGTTCACAGAAAAAGAGGCAGCAGATGAGGTGAGTCAACTATACCAGCACCCCCCAACACCTCCAAATACAACTCGTGTTTTTCAATACTCTCAAGTCACGTAGGGGGAAAGGACTCCTTGCCTTCACCACACCATTTGCAAAAAAAAGGAACTTTCTGAATCATTCATCTTGCAAACATGACGTTGACCATTTTGAACATGAAGATCATTTAGATTTGGACAACCTAACACTTCACAATTATAGTTAATACTTCTGGTTAACTGCTAATATTTTAATTCTTTGACTTTTTCAGTTGATCAAAACAGTAGGTGGCACCTACACATAAAGGATGCAGAATGATGTTCCTGGGGACAGACAACAGGACCAATTTTTCATTTTAAATCACAAAGGCATAGCAGCTCCTCTTACTCCACAAGGCAGAAAAGGAGCCCTCTCCAGTAAGTCAGAGCATCTAACTCCAAGTGCCTGAAACAGGAGTAACACCTTTTCCTTCCTTCACAAACAGGCCTTGCTGTCCTCATTCACTTCCTCAGTGGCCACCTGTCAGAGCTCTCGGGTATCTGCCCACACATCTGAAGATTATGCAAAGATACAAAGCAGCCCAAAAGGCAAGAGCGCACTCCTACACGCCAAGCTCACATCCCACAGGCAGCACTCAGCTTTCCAGGTGGTTTCCAGCAGCCTGCCAGAGGAGAGGCAGGACTACCCACGGCTGTCAGTGCTATCAGAGTGGAGGACCCACTCCTGAACAGGAGCCAGAGCTCATCGCTTTCCTTTCACTGGAATGTACTTTAAAATAGCCTTAAAAAACAAAAAAGATACCTAGGAAAAACTTGAAATCCTTGTGACTTAAGTCTAGCAACTATGTCTTTAAAAACATGATCAAATTATTTCAGGAGAAAAAGCTTAAATGCACTGCTTAATCACATGAAGCATGCTTTTTAAGAACTAGTTTCATAGCTTCAAGTCCATAAAGCATTCACATTGAAATACATTTCACGGTATTTAGGCAAAAATGTTATTGCTTTAACAGATGGCAGTTCTACAACAACAAAAAAATACGTTTTCCTGTAGAAAACATCATTAATAGTCTCAATATACATGGTTTCCATTAGCTACTTGCTATGCACTTGTTTGTCAATTTTGCATCTTAAGTGAGAACATAAAGTAATCAATGTCAAAGCAGAAACAGCTATACTTTAGGAAAAGTGCATATACTTACAAGAATGTTCATAACGTTACAGTTCTGCTGAGAATCTGAGAAGCTCAGTCTTTTTTTCTGCAAAATATAGCTGTAACTACTCTACATAATTGCTAACAGAAACACGGAGTTACACTGGTTCAGGATGTGCTGATCAGGGACATAGTCAATTTAGCTGCTGTTCTCAAAGGATGGAATGTACTATGTTTACTTCTGGGTTACACCATCAATTAAGGCAGGTATTTTTAGTTTTTACTATAACCATTATTTTAGTTAGGTTAGAGCCAAGGCTCTCCAGAAACAACTATCCATCTAATACCCTGAACACTCATTTTTTGTAAATAATTTTTTTGTAAATTTTGTGTAAAGTTAGATTCTTCAGTATCTATCATGGATTTAAAATTAAAAATTTTAGATCACCAAACTTCTCATTTATTTTTAGTAAATTCAAAGATAAGGATCAGCCTCAGCTGAGGGGGCTGAGGGGTAGGGGAGGGGGAATCCAACAACATAAATAAATACTATGTTTCCATGTAAGAACACAGGCTAAAGAAATATTCCCGTTTGCTTATATCACATGTCGACTCTCAGCTACCCAAAAGCACAATTTAAACGTAGGTAGAACGTTCAAACAGTCACCCTGGCTGAACCTAAAAAAAGCCATGTGCTGTGGAAACAAGGGGTTAGATTTCCAAATGCCTTCCTGAATGTCCAACACACAATTCCGCAGCCCACCGCACCAGTGCTAATCCCAGCAGTGTGCGCCAGGCAGCCCAAGCGTGCCAGTCTGATCCCAGCACTGCTCTCTCTCACCTGCAGTCACACTGACACAACCTCCCAGCTCCAAAGCCACAAACCTTGTGGCAGGAGACAAATTTCAGACCCAGCACGAACAGCTTGGCCCTTCAGCTCGATGTGAGCAGGGTAAAACCAACCACAGAACTGGTTTATAAGGCAGACTCTCCTAACAGTCATTCTTTACCTCTTTAAGGCAAAAACTTGGCCACTGGAGGGAACTGGCTTGGTGGTCAAACTCAGCCCACACTTTGTCAGGTCATCAACACTGATCAACACTCGTCAGCACCCACTCAGTACTGGCAATCTGGGGGCAGGCTGCCATTTACAATGTTTATATTTATATACATTTTTATATGCATGCATTAATAATGCAAAATGCATTTAAGCTGACACCCACTTGAACTCTGGCAAGACTCACTGACAAGGGACAGAGCATACTCACCACTGGAAGACCACATTAACCATTGTCACAATAAAATGTCACTTATCCCTATTAGTATACATATGTATATATAAATATTATATATATATGCGTAGTAAGAATATGTGCACACGTCTGTACACACAGATTATGTACCTATACCTAAGTGTGTATGAACACAGAATATTTCATTTTTACCACTGTCAGCTAACAGCAAATATTTGCTTCACGTTGTCCAAAAAACCCAAAAAAGTCTTCCGAAGTGTGGAAAATGCATATCCATTTGTCAAATTCTCTGCAGAAGCATCCACAACAGAGAGAAGCTGTATATGCAACTTGTAAAGTACTGACAGTGATTCAATGTAGATCCATATACATCTATATTCAAGAAGGATTAATTTTAATTTTAGAAGCAGTTCCTAAAAGCCAGATCAGTACTCCCCACAGGAAGACACTCCTCCCCCTTTGTAGGGACAGCCTTGAATCTGAACAATACAAATTCCCAGCAGTTGTTAATCTACAAATAGATATTAACTACCTAATTAGAAATACTGCATTTTTCAGCAAATTTATGTCCAAATTCCCTACTCATGGGCAGTCCAGTCAAAGCAGTCAAAAAACACACATATAGTTAAGCTGGCGTAAAAGTTGGTTTTAACAAGAGCAGGAGCAGCCATACACAAATAACCCTTTTGGAAAAAAGTAAAGGGAATACACTAAGGGTTTGTACTCAATTTTCTCATCCATTTGGCCTGACTTACCAGGCTTATTTTCACTCCAGCCCTGAAAACACACACACCAGTCACTATCATTCCCCAGCTACTAAGAGTTTGTTCTGTCAATGCTGTCTGACTAGAAGATGAAAGTCGAAGCTCTCCTGCTTCACAAGTCTCCTTCCATTCCTCTTAATTCATTTGCACGATTTTAAAAGTTAGTTTGTTTACTTCTCCCTCTCCATTTCAATTATGTCACTCAAGTAGATAGCTTATCTTGCAAGGTGCTCCCAAAGGGTTATACATGCACTGACTTGCCCTTTATTGAATTGTTTGTTTGTTATTTCTTACGAACTGAAAAAGAAACAGGAACTGAAACTGCTTGAGCAGCAAGCTTCTACATTTTTCATTTAGCGTCTATTCACCTGAAAGAAATTTGATAACCCATTTCTTCATACTCAGTAACCACTTATAAAGGACATAGGTAGATAATAATGTCACAGTGAAAAGTATTGCAGGGAACAATGCACTGTATCTAACCAGGATACCATCAAGTACGCAAACCCTCAGCCCACACCACACTCGGCTCTGCTCCTGCCTCTGTAAGCAAGCGGCTCTAAGGCAGTGTGAACTGATGATGTGATGCTGCCACTTCCCCTGCCTTCAGCCATGACTCCCAAACCCTATTCCTTCCAGTGGGGTTGCTGTGGCTACCCAGACTCCTGGTAAGCAAAGAGAAACTAGCTAGAAACTAACCTTGACAAAGTCACTTTTTCCCAGTTCAGTTTCCCAAATCATACCATTGCAGAGACAAGGACAGAACTGTGATGGCACAAGATACAGGGGAAGACACAGGACTGCTCTAGCCCCAGCTAACTTGGATCAGCTGAATCTACTGCCAAATTACATCTCTAACATGAAATAACACAAGTCAATCTAATGGCTCAGTAACACCAAAGAACTTTCTTTCTCTTACTTTCTCTGCCATGTTGCCATCTTGAATTCTCTGGCCCTGTTGTTGAGCTGATCCAATTCCCTAACGCAGCTGGGCTTCTGCTCTGCAAGCAGAACCAGCACCTGGGGGAGTCTGCTGAGCACCAGGGAAAAAAGTAAGAAGTGGAAGTTCAGGGATGGGAGATATAGGAAAGGACTGTAGAAGAAACAGAACATATTGCCCTCTGGCAACAATGTGCTAGTAAGTTAGCTCACCACATTTAGCTGTGCTTCGTCCTTAGCAGGGAGGTGAACACGCACTTAAAAAAGCTGTAACTGCAAGACAAGAGCCACAACAGAGAGAAGGCAACTCACTCAACACCAAGCCAAGGGTTTTGTCAACAAAATACTGTACTGGAAAGTAGAACTAGGAAACAAAATAAATGGAAGAAGCATAAACCAGGATAACAAGTTAAAGTGGAAAAAGGAAAAAAAAAAAAAAAAAAAAAAAAAAAAAAAAAAAAAAAAAAAAAAAAAAAAAAAAAAAAAAAAAAAAAAAAAAAAAAAAAAAAAAAAAAAAAAAAAAAAAAAAAAAAAAAAACCAAACCAAAAAAACTAAGATTTCCAGATAAAGGAAGCTAAAACATGACTTAGAAACCTTTATAAGCCCAAAACCTCACAGCTCTTACACAGAGAGGGAGTCCTAATGAAAGCATGGATTTAAATGCATCTGTAAAAGCAAATTATTCATAAAGAGATGCTGAAGAGATTTTACTAAAAGTGTAAACAGCTGACATTCAAACAAGAGTTAAAAACACAAGACACATGAAAAGACTGGAAGCACTGTCAGATAAACCCATTATGGCTAAGTACAGGGAAAATACATCCAGATTGGAAGGTGGGGTGGACAAGACTGCAACAACTCTGGCTGACAACGTCCATGCTGCTACAGGTGAAGTAGAACATGTTTAACAATAAATTCCACACACTCCTTAAAGAAATGTCTCAGTATCTTAGAAAGCAGCACAAGACACCTTACTGCAGGTGTTAGACGCATATTCTCGAGCTGAAAAAGTTTATCTGTAGTATATTGTTTAAAATCTGCTATCCCAAAGATGATAAAACTGAATGAAGCGCTATAAAGAATGAGAAAAGAAACACCAGCAGTGTTTAACAGGCTTTCTGTGATCCTCTGAGCAGCATTACCCTTGACTCCTGAAAGCACACACGACAGTAGCGAGTAATCCAGGAACCCTGGGTCCAGACGCAAAGCAGGCAGCAGCCAGCACACTCACTTCAGAGGCAAGCCGACACTCAAGTCTGCAGCTGTTTGTATGTTTTACATTAAACCACCGCTGTCTAAGAGATGCAAGATCCATTTGTGGCTCTGGAGTACGCTCAGTGACCAGCTGTACATCCAGCACTCTGTCTGCAGGGTGCTCCTCAAGTCCTGCTTGTCTCTGTAACATTCACACACAGCCCACATACCCCACACACAGTTCTGAGTTTCAGTCAGGGCAAGGACTGGAAGTTCACTGCTGCAAAGACAACTCCTTTTTTGGATTTGCTCTCAGATGAGGACAAAAAGGGTACAGAAGAAGGGCCTCTACAGGGCAGAAGACTATGTGTTTTCCCACTACAAGTTTTTACTTATTTTTAGAAGTAACTTTTAGTTCACCTGTGATACTTTTGCCTTCCAGCTATCAAAGAATCAGTAATTTTGTAAGCTCGGTACACTAACCACAGAAAACTGAAATTAACTGAAAAAGACTGGTTCACCAACACTTCACAGCACCTAATGCAAATATCTCCCAAAGGCTTCAGCAACAATCCCATCTACAAGCTCTACGTGAACTTTCATGACATTGTAAACTAATTCATCTGGTCCAACATAAAAACCGCTATTAAAGAAGACAGCAATAACTTTGTTATAAATCATTCCAGGCAGCTTGAAGAGGCTTGAATTCAGACTCCCAAATGCCACATGATACAAACAGTCTATTTACTTGGTCACCTATAATCCAGAACAAAAGTCACTAATAGTGCAAGATTAACTATGTGCAATCAGGTTTTAATGTAATTGTTCATAGTATTTTCTTACAAATTCCTCTTTTTAATGTGTTGTTTAAAATTCTACAACAAATTCCCTTGCATAAATAAGTGCTGTATGCCCAACAAGTTGTAATGGCACTTGAAACACTGTGCATTTTCTAGCTACAAAAACCATGACTGAATCACGGATATGTTTCACTTGCCTGAGACAAATGCACAGGAGTCTCTTCACCAGAGAAGCAACTCATTGTAACAGCATTGCTTCTCTGCAGCTTTTTTAACTAACCTGACAGGAAGAATCACTTTAATATTTACTAAAGAAACACAAAGTGAGATGATGTACCTCAGTCTAGGGCTCAGTTCCTTCCCACATGGCCAGGGAAGTCAAATGGTGATAAATACAGCAAATCAGTGTTCTAAAGGCTGCCGTTATCACCACTTCGGTATTTTGGTCAGTTATTTTCATCTCTGTTGCAAAGCACATGGAATGTAGATAAAGTGAAAAAATTCTCTGGGAATTAGTCAGTTAACTCCTATGAATACCCATAGTATTAACCTTCATAGGATAATCCCCACCCTCTCCTAAATCCTACACCCTAGAAATCAGGAGGGATTTTTGGATAAACACCAAATAACCAAAAAATTCCCTTGGACGTAAAGAAGAAGTTAGTGCAGTTGGACTTTTCCTAGGGGACTTTCCAAGGTAATGTGAACTCAACCAACCATCCAGCACAGATGTTTGGAACACCGTCAAACTTCAGAAGGCAGCAAGGCACCAATGGCGATAAGCTGAATTTAGCGTCAGTATAAATGCAGAGAGTACTGCACCAAGTTTATTAAACATGGAGGGGGCGTATTTATGAACAAACTGCCTCATCAAATTGTCTCTGTGCTCAAATACACAGGACTGGCTACATTTTGTGCAACTGAGCACAGCTCTTGCACAAAAAAAGAAAGGCATGGATGGGCTTATATGGCTCTATCTTACAATTCAGAAGATACCACGAGTAAAATGAGCAACTGACTTCCTGCACTCTATTTTTCATTTGACTTTCTCATTTGCTCACAGGCCTTCCAATGAACTCTAAAACACTAGGTTTTTTTCTTCTTTTGAAACAACCTTCCATGGTGAGGATGGGAATCTACTTATCTAATGCGTGTAGACTGTGGAAGACGCTGTGATAAGTCAATCAAAAAAAGATTTTTGGTTAAATAAAATTTAACCAAAAAATGATTTGTTCTCAATTTTTTTTTTTTACTGAAATGACTAAATGGTATGTTGAATACAAGGTATCTATGACAAAGGCAGTATCTCCATCCTTACAGTGAACAATCTCTAAGCATGCTTTGACAAGCCATCTGCCCAAACATCAGATATTTCTAAATATAGTATCTTCCTTTTTTGAAATTAAAGAACAAGTGCTCTTAATATTACTCTTTCTTCCAGTATCAAAAATATCCCAGTATCAAAAAATTTAAAAATAACAAACGTGGCCTTAAGTTCTTTAAAGCTACCACACATTGCTTGTAAGTTTCCCTCTTTCCACAACACAACACAGTTTTCCTTCCTCTGCTTAAGTTTTCCATAGGCCTCGACCTAATGACCGCTTTCTATTGCATTTCGTCTCTCTCAAGACAGTCTAAGTCTGTAGTTTAAATACACACATTTCTACAGCCCTGCAACACTTGAGTTATCTCCTAAACAGCCTGGGGAAAAAAAAAAAAAAAAAACACTTTAAAATTTCATTCTTCCTGATTTAGCCAATCTGTGAATCTAACCATCCAATCTAATCATCCAAAGTGTGTATCTTATGGATTAATATATTGCAATTTCTGCATCTCAAGCTCGTAATACAACTTTATATAGGAAATACATCCAGTACACTCCGTGAAATTACTGTGCACATGTGACCTTTCCTGAGAAGTGATGCCACTACTGCAATCTAAGGAAACACTGGTACCACTTCAAAAGGTGACAAAAGTTACCATTCAGTTGGTGCAAGAAGGGAAAAACATTTTAAAAGTTTTTATCTAATATCAAGAATTAAATATTTGTGTGATTAATGAACCACATTCCCTCATTTTTTACCAGAAGTAGGGTAATTATCTTAAGTAGTTTTACCATTCAAGTAGTGATGCTCCTCACAAAATGCACAGCAAATCAAAGCACATTCCGCTCAAAGAACAGCTTTCTGAACCTCTGAACCCTAAAACCAGGCAGGTTCCGTTCGCATGGACACTGCAAGGAACCCGGGGCCGGTACCGGGATAACCGAGCCTGGCTGCTCGGTAAGGTGAAGGAGCGGACACTCACTCCTCAGCCGGAGGATGCCTCACTTCCAGCGTCTCCCACCAGGCCTCAGTTCTGCCCAGCCCCCCACGGCCCCGGGGAGCCGGGCGGGCAAACCCCGCACTGCGGGCGGCCCGGCAGCGCGAGGGAGGACGCGCTGCGGCCGCGGGAGGGCCCCGGCCGGGCAGCCCCGGTGCCGCGGGGAC
>VZTH01015265.1:0-15678 GCA_013397815.1 Aleadryas rufinucha | reverse complement strand
AGGACGAAACGCCACGGCAGGGCTCAGGGCGCCGCTTGCCCTGCCCGCCCTCGGCGGTTCGCCGCCCCTCCGGCCGCGAGGCAGGTGCCGGTGACGCGGCGCATCCCGCGGCCATCCCGCCCCATGCCGCGGCCGTGCCGCCCCAGCGCCGCGCACAAACTTTNGATTCTCTTCAGACCTGGGTTGTACAAATGTTTATTTATAGAAGGATGTTTTTCTTTGCTTTTCAATGCACATTTACAGTTAAATAAATTTGTCTAATATTCCCTGTAATGGAGACTTTATATCAAACAGAATCAGAAAGGCAGAAGAGGCTCCAGAAGATCCAGTAGCCTTAGGGATTGTTAAGGAGCAGATTTATCTCTGGCAAATGCTTCTCTCAGAGGCTGGAGGGGACACTGCCTAACCAGCTAGCAAAGGATTGGAGAAAATGGACGAAGACATGCTGGAATTAGGGATCTCTGAGGGAGAACATGACTTGTTCCTTAAGTCTTACCAACTTCTGAAGGTGTTGGCAGCAAATGCTTTACACCTGGAATTGAACAGGCCAGAGACAGAAGGAACAAGGACCTCACTGTTTGTCAGTGGATGCTACACTTCATTAGCCATGCTGTTATTAATCTATTTACATATCAGCATTGATTTAAGAAAGCTGCACTAGTCTTTTTCTGATCATTGAAATCTGTGAATGTGTATAACCTATAAATATAGTCAGGGTTCAAGAATAACAAAAATATCAAATGACAACAAAGGATATTATTTGGAATGGTAATGTGACACTTGGATTGTCTCTGAAAACAGTGTCCTTTGTGAGGACTAAGCTGCTAGACTTGAAAGCACTTAGAGAGTGTTAGGTACAACATAAAAATCAACCAGGAATTCAAACGTTTAGCCCAGCTCCCCAGATCATTCCTGACTTGCTTCCGCTGTTATCCATGGCTCTGTACAGCTGGAGACTCCTGAGATGTTCATTAACAGAATAAATGGAACACTCAGGAAAAGTATAGATTTGAAAACTTTAAAACTTTGAGGCAGAAGAGCTCACTAGGACAGTGGAGGATGGGGATAGATGTCTTCGAGGTCACGGAGATAGGAGCATAACATAACAGCTCACTGGTTAACAATTCTTCAGGTTCTTCAAATCAATAAACTACAGGAAATTAATCAAAAGGAGCAACTGCTCTGCTCTAAGTCCTTGAAGCCTGAAAAGTCTCCCTCTCTCCTGGTTCTTTGTTACTAACAGTAAAAAGGCTAGGATAGCTGCCTGGGACATGGATGGGGAAATGAGAAAGGCTGTGAAGGCAGGAGTAAAGAGATCTCCATTATATTTGCACTGGATACATATTATGATAGGGCTTTATGCAGAACTTAAGCTTTTAGACAACATAAATCATTAAATGGAGCAATTCAGGGGACCTTGGAGAGCTCCTGATATGTATCAAGCAGGGCACCAGACCTTTGTCAGAATTTCTATATCAAAGAACTGGTTTGGAATTTTGATCATAATATATTCAAATCAAAAACCTTGTAGAAGTGAAAAGGCCAAATAAACTTACCATAGCAACGGTGAATGTTGAAAAGAGGACTACATAAAATCAAGGAAGTTTGTTAAAAGTAAATTAGGAGGAAATGACCTGTATTAGAGTTTCTGAGTAAGTATCTATCATCTGTCAAAGCCCGTTAGAGGGTCTCCAAAAGACTGGCAGAGCTCTACATGAGAATAAAGGATTTTATTAAAAAGGAAAAGGAATTCCTAAAAAAATTGTGTTCAGATGAGAAAAACAGAAAATAGCAAAGCCTCTGGCAAGCTAAATGTAAAACTGTAAAAGGCAGACCAAAAGCATTTGAAGGAAAATGTTAGTAATGGTATAAAACTTTATTGTAAAACCTCTTCAAACATCAGGAGCAGGAAGCCTGCAGGATAGAAAAGCTGTTTGCTTATGTGGATGTTATGAGAGGTTCCTACAGGGAGCCCCTTTATACCACAGAAAACTGTGAGAGTTTTTGGAAAGGTATGTGGAAACAGGGAGCTTGCGTGATAGGAGATTGCTGTATTTCGGTAAAACTTCTCGACAAATCTTCACTAAAATTGCTTAAAGAAATTAAGCTGCATTGCAATAAAAGAAAGGATCAGTGCTGAGCTATATCAAGTACTGTGCAATATCTTTTCCTCAAATTTGGTTCTATATACATAATCACAGTTAAATACAGTTCTTTTTTTCAAAATTTTTCTTTGCTCTAGCATACTGCTATTTTGATGTATTATCATAATACATGTGTTATTGTTTAACTGAAGGAAAAAAATATTTGTATATTGTAGTGAGCACAGTTGGCCTAACCTAGCTTACTGGTAATAAAGCAGGCTACATTCTGGTACAGGTTAATTGGCCACAGGCTGATCTCAGTGTAAGACAGGCTGTTCTCTCCATCCAAGCTCCCTCTCCACTGCAGCTAGATGAGCAGGCCTCAGACCTTTTATACCCCAGTCCATCCATATCTTCCCTCAGCACGTCCTGGCATTCCCCATGTTCCCTGAGGGCAGGACTACTCACCCTCATTTTAGTAATGTCAGTAACAGACTACCCAGGCAGCAAGTTCAAATGCAGTTTAGGGCTGGTTCTGCCGTTCACACATGATGGCAATGACTGTTCAAGAGCCAGCAGCAGACATATTCATCTGTGTTATGTCTTACCTCGGTTTTTCCTGTTTAACAAATATTTATCATAAACCCCAAACTGTTCTTCTCAAGATCCTCCTTTTTTTTTTGCTAAGTCATCCTTTACATTCATCTAAAGGTCCAGCTCGTTTTGAACATTACAAATGTAACAGTTTCAGTAACTATGTGACAATGAACTGTGACTAATCAGTGATGGCATAGTATTCCTTTTATATAATTTCCAATTTTCCGCCGTGTAAGTTGATTACCTTGCTCTGAATGCCAGAATCTGAATATTAGTACATTTTGCTAATGGTAGAAATTATCTGACTTATGTCTGGCAATGGTCCTTCATGTGTGAGGTTCTTTCACAGAAGAGCAAGCATATTCGTATAAAAGAAACTCTTAGAGAAGTCAGCTTCCAAATAATTGTTCTGTCTGTTTGTCCAGGGTGGTAGTGTTTACAATATGACACAGGATTAGAAACTGCCTTCAAGTCTATAAATGTGTACTTGCCAATAAAACCTGTAAACTGTATATCTGGTGTCACTGATGTTCAGACTCTTACCTAGTGTAAGTTGGTATAGCTGCTCTGATTTCAGTGGAGTCATGCTGATTTACACAGCTGAAGACCTGGGCCTTAGCTTTTGGATCTGGGAATTTTAACCAAAAAAAAAAATTCAGTCAAGTTCATCCTTTCCTTCAGTAAGTTTTAGCTGTCAGCTTGTTATGCTGGAGACTTCATTACTATAATACTACAAAACAAAAATGCAGTACTATGAATGAAAATTCACAGCCATTACATTTTAAGCCGAATAAATATCCATGCATATGGATCCATATGCAGAATCCCATTGGCTTCAGTGATGCCTCGGAAATGAGGATGTGTTGTCTAAAAAAATTACTGAAACCATAACCATAACTTTAGTTTTCCTCTCCCACCTGACTAAATCCCTGGGTAAATCAGACATCCACACCGTTGTACCCCCAGCGTTGAAACTCCAGGGTGTCCATAGAAGCAACTTACCTTGCATAGTAATACAGGTAAAATTTAGAAGTTTGTGAAATATATTGGGATTTTTCAGTGGAAAGTGATAGATAAATGCATGTCTTGTCTATTTAGCACTCAAGTCAATGAAGCCGCAGACCTCATGGAGGTGCATATTCGAATGTATTGTGCTATCCACTGTCTCATTGCAGGTGTACACTTGACAGGTATTGTAAATACACTGCTCAGGTCTTCTTACCTGTACTCAATAAAATGTACACCTTTGCAGAAAGGCAGCCTGAGGTTCATGAGTAATTAAACACCATTTAGTGTTTACATTTAGTCCTGACACTAGACAAAAAGGTCTACATACATGCATTGCATGTAGGCACTTTGCCCAGAGTCTAATATGTCTTTGACCGATATGTTCTCAATTCCATTGTTACTCAATAAATTTAATTCAAATCACTTCATTCATTCTTTCTATACAAGCTTGACCAAATTTCCTAATCTGTTGTTCCAGCCTTTCAGATAAAAACAAAATGAAGATAAAGCAGCGTTTGTTCTGCTAGCATCCTTTCTCTCAGCCTGTGTCACAACTGGTTAGAGTGCAATTCTTCCAAACACGAATTGTCTCTCACCATGTCTTTGCACTTTGCTGGTAGAACGGAGCCTATGCCTGTGCTGCAATGCAAATGAATAATAATTTATGGTGATGTTGGAAGGGTGTTGACAGAAATGGAGCTAACGGCATGAGCGGGGAATGAGTGCATTTATCCTAGAAATAACTATTGTCAGTCAAAAAAGCAAACTTAATTTCCAGTGTTTAGTCTTTATTAGCTGAAACCTTAGAAAGAACATGATTTTCAGTGGCAATTCTGCTAGAATGAGGACTACAGGATTTCTCTGCTGTCTTCAGAGCCAGCTTGAGACAGGAAAAATGCACAGAACAAGTGAAATAAATATTGTTGGCGTATTACAATAAAATGGGGGTACATTTTATAGGTGGCTAGCAGCTTGTAATTACCCTTAATAAAACTAATCCTTCCCCTGTGCTTATTAAAATGTTTCATGTATCAGCAGGCCATGAAAAGGACTCACTCCCAATCTCTTAACTTGCACTAAAGCTGAGAGATGTCCACTTGAGTCATAGTTCCCAGTGCCAGTCCTGTTTTTCTGCCTGCTATTGGAATTCAAAGCCTCTGAGGGAATTAAAACTAACACATTAGTTCCTAATTAAATCCAAAAGGGTCGTGAAATGTAACCAAATAACTTTATAGTATTTCTTGGGAATATGAGCTCAGGAGGATAAGGAAGGAGCAATGGCTTTCAATTAATGATTTTCCCTCTTCTAACACACAGGAAATGTCTGCAATGTTCTTTTGACCCCTTTTAATTTCTTCAAGGGGAGCATTTGACTCTTCAAGCTTCCCCCTACAAATATATTTTTAAAACTTCCTGCAGGTTTGTAATAATTTAGTAGGATAAAGAAGTACAGTCATTACTATAGCAGTCCTTTTTTCTTCAATTAGTATTTCTAATCACATTAGACATGTTTTCAGTATCCAGAGAGGATGCCTGATCCCTACAGCTATCGTGAACTATTAACTTTAATTAAAATTTACAAGTCTAATGTTGTTACATCTGCTAAAAGCATTAACTGCCATGTTAATTACCAAAATGTTAATGTTGCGTTAAAATATGAATGTTCCCTTTTGACAGTTCATCTGTGGTTTAATTATTTATTTTTGGTAGAATATCTCCTCAAAAAAAAAGAAAAAGGCATAAAAGCATAAATGCTGACTGAAATAATGAGACATAATGGGAAAACTTCATCTAGGAAGAAAACTTAATACTTTAGAATACCAGTTGTTAGCAGAAATGCATTTGCATTCCTTGCTGTGTCTAAAATAAATACATAGCACTTGTGTCATGTCTAAGATGTTATTTATAATTGCAGCGCATTCTTCTGCTTTTACTTTATAGGGATATCTAATGTGCAGGACGAGTTCTTAAATCTCCATAGTCCAGCAGTGTCACTGTGTTGGTGCTACAATAGAAACTCCCCCCTGAAAAGGATTTCAGGACTTCACATCAAAAACTTTATTGAATTTCTGAAGGTTTCCCCATATAACTCATTTCAAAATAGATTTACAGAAGGAGAGGTCTAGAACTCAGTCCTGAAGTTACTGTACTCCCTATCCCAAGAGTACAGGATCAAAGTGGAAGTCTTTTTAAATCACTGCAATTAGTAACAAGCATAGCAAAGACTTTGCAGTGGCTCATCTAAAGTAAACAGAAATCTCTGGTTAAAGTAAAGCTGTCTCTTGCTATATTTCGTGGTAAGATACTCCTCTAACGTATTATTCTTAAAGGCATTGTCACTGAACTTAATAAATGAGAAAGTTCTGACAAACCAATGTTAAATATAATTGTTACATGTTTCTCTCACGTTGAATAATTATTTTAATAGCTGAAGTTAAGTCTGCCAAGTAATTTCTTAATGTGATTGTAAATAGGTACTGTTAGATTTTATGCCATACTCCATTTTTTAATTTTGCATGAAGAAACCCTAATTTTTCCTGTAGATCTTCTATGGTACGTGTAAGGCACATTCCTCACACTCTGTACTCTCTTGAATGTTGGAAGTAGGCAGCTGTTTAGTGGCAAGTTTGTGGATGAAGAAAAATTTTTAGAGGTCAGATGTCCAGTTCACAGATTTAGATGGTTTATTAGGATAATAAAATTTTTTAAATCCCCAAGTAAGACCAATGCTAGTTGTCAGTGGGCTTTGAGCTACCAGGAGAGCACGCATAACACCTCTTGCTTCACCACAGCCTGACCTCTTCTGATGTCCAAATTTTCTCTCCACTGTATGGTGGAATTAGGTAGCTCCAATCATAAAACAAGAGTTTTAATGTAGCATGTTTAGAGCTCTTCTTAGAGGTGGGTATCATACCACCAATGGAATTCTAGATGAAAAGTTGCATTCAGCTGTCTTTTCAAGTTAACATGGTAGGAGAGTGCTGCAATAAATCATCATCTATGTTCCACAGAGTTTGGAGAATTTGCCTCCAAATTCATTTGCAGGGCCTTTAATAAAAAAGAGCCATTGAACAAACTGGTCTGAAGCAGAGAAAAGCTCTCCAGTCTCCCAGATGTTCAGAGCCCAGATTGGTCAGAGTTTATAGAATATATCCACATACAACCCCACCTCCCCTCACGAAAAACCCCAAACAAACAAAAAACCTAATGCACATGTTCAAGCTCAGATGGCTGGTTATGTTCTGTGAGCCCTATCGCATGCACGCTCAGCAGGACTAGTAATAAGATTTACTCTGGTGTGCTCTGATCCTTAGGCTTTTTAAAATACTACTTCAAACAGAAAAGATTTCCATTTAAAAATAATAGTGGTTATTATTTTGAAGAATGTAGCAAGTTGCTAAAGAAGTGTTTTCTAATAGTCTGCCAGAAGGCAACCTATCTCCTGGGCTTTATTTGCTTGTATAGATTTCATTGCCTGCAGCGGTACTTCTTTAAGTCAAGTTTACAGAAACTTGTCTCTCTTGGGGAGATGAATATCTTTCAAAGCTCNAAAGACTTTGCAGTGGCTCATCTAAAGTAAACAGAAATCTCTGGTTAAAGTAAAGCTGTCTCTTGCTATATTTCGTGGTAAGATACTCCTCTAACGTATTATTCTTAAAGGCATTGTCACTGAACTTAATAAATGAGAAAGTTCTGACAAACCAATGTTAAATATAATTGTTACATGTTTCTCTCACGTTGAATAATTATTTTAATAGCTGAAGTTAAGTCTGCCAAGTAATTTCTTAATGTGATTGTAAATAGGTACTGTTAGATTTTATGCCATACTCCATTTTTTAATTTTGCATGAAGAAACCCTAATTTTTCCTGTAGATCTTCTATGGTACGTGTAAGGCACATTCCTCACACTCTGTACTCTCTTGAATGTTGGAAGTAGGCAGCTGTTTAGTGGCAAGTTTGTGGATGAAGAAAAATTTTTAGAGGTCAGATGTCCAGTTCACAGATTTAGATGGTTTATTAGGATAATAAAATTTTTTAAATCCCCAAGTAAGACCAATGCTAGTTGTCAGTGGGCTTTGAGCTACCAGGAGAGCATGCATAACACCTCTTGCTTCACCACAGCCTGACCTCTTCTGATGTCCAAATTTTCTCTCCACTGTATGGTGGAATTAGGTAGCTCCAATCATAAAACAAGAGTTTTAATGTAGCATGTTTAGAGCTCTTCTTAGAGGTGGGTATCATACCACCAATGGAATTCTAGATGAAAAGTTGCATTCAGCTGTCTTTTCAAGTTAACATGGTAGGAGAGTGCTGCAATAAATCATCATCTATGTTCCACAGAGTTTGGAGAATTTGCCTCCAAATTCATTTGCAGGGCCTTTAATAAAAAAGAGCCATTGAACAAACTGGTCTGAAGCAGAGAAAAGCTCTCCAGTCTCCCAGATGTTCAGAGCCCAGATTGGTCAGAGTTTATAGAATATATCCACATACAACCCCACCTCCCCTCACGAAAAACCCCAAACAAACAAAAAACCTAATGCACATGTTCAAGCTCAGATGGCTGGTTATGTTCTGTGAGCCCTATCGCATGCACGCTCAGCAGGACTAGTAATAAGATTTACTCTGGTGTGCTCTGATCCTTAGGCTTTTTAAAATACTACTTCAAACAGAAAAGATTTCCATTTAAAAATAATAGTGGTTATTATTTTGAAGAATGTAGCAAGTTGCTAAAGAAGTGTTTTCTAATAGTCTGCCAGAAGGCAACCTATCTCCTGGGCTTTATTTGCTTGTATAGATTTCATTGCCTGCAGCGGTACTTCTTTAAGTCAAGTTTACAGAAACTTGTCTCTCTTGGGGAGATGAATATCTTTCAAAGCTCATTATTTATTTGGGAATATTCAAGCACGCTAGAGAAGACAAGGAAGTAATTCAAATGATTCACTTGCAATTAATCTGATACTAACTTTTGTGTTGCAGTGCTCTAGCTTATGTAACTTCTTGCAAAGGTCTGTATTACCACCAGTCTTGGCGCTTGGAATTCACTCCTCTCTTTCAGTGTCACAGTTCTTACAGCATGGGGAGATTACTTAACTCCTTTTCCAAGCAAAAGAAGAAACACATTTTTTTATCTGGTGGCTTGTGGCTGCTTGTGTGGCTGTCATTGTAAAGCAGAGTGTGAAGGATAACCCTGTACAGCCACTGAGACACACAGACAAGCCAGAAGCTTCCCTATTCATATATGCAATTATCAGAACTCCTTTTGTTTTGTGAAATGTAAATAAATAACCCCATTGTACCATGCCCAAAGAGTAGCTCCAGCAAAAATGTTGTCTTTTCTCAGTCATTCTGATTAAGGTAAAGCCAGATCTTATTCAAAGATGTAGCATTAAGGAAACAGAGTGCCTCCATTCAACAGGTTTTGATTTGCCGCAAAATGTACATTAAAAAAAAAAAACTAAAATAATTTGTGTTTAAGATCAACTAAGGTCTGCCTTATAATTTGCGTATCTTCCTTCTCTGCCTACATTTTAATCTTTTTTTTCCGTAGCGCATATACTATTAAACTTCAAAATATTTCTGTCGTTCCCTTCACCAAGCTTTTGGTGAAGGATGCTCCTCTGAGTACACTATAACAGCTGGCAATCAGCCTGGCACATCATCCACTCAGAAACTCTTGTTGGGCTCTAAAACAGTGCAGCCTTATTATTAATAATTAATTAAAATGCTGATGTAAGGGTATTATTTTATGTTCTCTTTCAAGATATGTTCACAACAGTTTTTATCAGACAAAGCATCAACAGGCAAACTGCTCGGTTTTGCTATGCAGAACTTTTTGATAAGAGCGACAGACTCAGCTTCAGCAGTAAACCTTTTTTTGACCTTTACTGTAGACATACACACATTTTTGAATGAACATAGAGAAAAGCACTGCATTCTTAAACTTACAGCAGAGTTCTGGAGCTCTGGTGCAGAATCACTGCTGTTATAAATCTAGATTTACTTTAAAGAGAGCAGTATTGACCTCACATACTTGATTTTGTCCAATGTGAGATCTCCAATGTGTGAGGATATAAGATCTTACCTAGCATCAAGGAGCTGATTTGTAGAAGACTACACTATTCATGTATTTTAATTTGGGCATGTGATTTATGAGGTTTTGGGTTCATTATACGTATGCATCTGTGGGTGTATATACACAAAAAATATTGTATGTACAATAGAAATTAGCAAATCAGAAGTAAATACAGTCCAAGTGTTGTTTCAGGTCAAGGAATACTGAAAACAAGACCTTAAATTTCAAAGGTGAAATCTTGGCTCATTAAAAGTGAGGGAAATTTTCATTTATTTCTCTGTGACCAGGATTTTCCTTTAAAAACTTAATTTCCACCTAACATCATGCTTTCTGTTCTAATTATTTATTCTGCTGCAATTACCGCAACTAATATTCTAGCAGTGGAAAGAAAAACCTAATAACTTGATGTTTGGCAGACATCTTCCATCAGTCATTTTTAGCTCTGAAGCTTATGCAATTTGATTGTAATTTTGAAAAACATAGCATCTGCTTAATGAGACAGTGCTTTAATGTTTAGAAGTATAATCTTTTAGATTCTGAAAGTATTTTTTGTTCTACATTTCTCATCTGAAACATTGACAACTTTATATCATCTCCTCATCTGCCCTAAATTTTGGAGACTTTCAAGGATCTGTGTGGGAGTAATGTCACCTTTTTTGTGTGGTCTCACTAAGGCACAGTGTTAATCACTCTCCTACAAGCATCTTATACCCAGTGTACTAAAAAATACTCTTGGATTGCTCAAAGCTTCTTATGAGATACATCTAGGACACATAATCCATACATACAGTCCATTCACAATCTTGGTAATGGGATACAGCAGCATTTAATGAAACTGCATTGAAACTGGGCGCTATTTTACTACCTGCAAACTGAGCCTGTAAGTTAAGGTGTTCCTGTTATTTACTTGTAGTAGATTTAATGCAGCATAATGCTCTTACATCTGCAGTGGTTTAGATAAACCTACACACACAAACTTACTAGAAGTCAAATACTTATTTTACAATATGCATACAAAAATAGGAGCATATATACTTACTAAATATTCTCTTTAAATATCTAGAAATGTACCACTTCTTGTTCTACAAACTTCCTCCCGTCAATGATCAAACACACTCAAGACCCATTCCTCATGCCTTTGTTTCTTTTACCTAACCAATCTCCCCCATCTCTGGTTTATTTTAATCCGACTTTATGCAATGAAAACCAGAAATCTCTGGTGGGGTTTTCTTTGTAAGTGAAAAATGGAATAATAGTTTTGTTCCAGGTACTCCACAAACTACTGCTTCATCTGGCAGCAGACAGTACAGCTGAAATTGAATTTGGAGGTTTCATGGACTGCTCTTCATAAAAAAATACAAGAAAAATATGTATGAATGAAAACTTTGTTCCAGAATGTCCAATTTATAGGAAGTCAGAGCAAGCCAACAATGATTTTCCTGCTCCTGTTGTCGCTCACTTTTCACCTTTTTCCTAATAAAATAGTCGTTTCCATTACACACAAGCTGTTGAGTAAAATCTATACAGATACACTGACTATCCTCTGCTGTTCACTCATGTTCAAAGCATGCTGGTGTTCTTTAACTCCTCCTTAACTTTAACGCCATCTGATTTCATAAAGGTTGCCAACTACATATTCAAAAAATGTTAGATTGACAAATGTAATTATTGTAGCCTATTAATTTACCAAAATATGAGTTTAGATCTATGGATCAATCCTTAATTAAGCAAACATCAAAGAACAGAAACCCAGAGAAACCAAAGAGGATACATTAATTTGCCCAGAAAAAGACTTTCCCATTGTCAATATTTCCCACAAGTGAGAACAGTCATAAGTTCAGGAAAAAAAGTTGCACAGAAAATACCCAGTCTCCCAGTACTACATTTTGCAAAACTTAAGCTATGTAGGTAATTCAATAGCAACATTAAAAGGGTGGAGGAACCATCCTCATGTTCAGCTTTTAGGTCTTATGCAAGAATAGAATGAAAGGAGGACATGATTTTGGGCTGAAAATCTGATCATCCTGAGTAGATCCTAATTGTCAGTGTAAAGGACAGTATGCAGAGCCTTTAATAAAATAGCACTGTTTGGTAGAAGTGTGGGATGCAGAAATGTTATTTATTCCCTCTAATGCTCTTCTACATTTCCTTTTCACACAAATTTGCTGTTACTGTAACAAAGTGAAACAGGACAAGTTTCTTCCTTTTGGAATGCTGCTTCCAAAACCCCACTCCAATACCCCTGAAGCATTGCCACAGACTTAATAAGTTCCAGAGACCACTGGGAGCAAGATTTGGACACACTTCAGCAGATGAACCACTTTCTGAGAACTGAAACTTGTTTCAAAAACACATTCAGTACCAGCTGACTCACAGGAGTGCTGAAGTTAGAGCCTCCTTCGCTCTTTTCCAGATTCAGTCCAAAGAGAGAAAACTTGGAGAGAGAGAGAAAGGTTGGTGTAATGATCAGAACACAAATAAACAAAATATATAGGAAACATTGGTATGCATCTGCACAGATAGGAGAGTAAAAAATTATCATTCATTCAAAGCTGCTTCTGCTTTCTGACAGGTAATAATGATTGTTAATGGGACTGACATTTCCACTGTACAATCAAAACATATTCTTCAAAACCTATTGCATAATTAACATTACTTCCACACAATTCACATCAAATAACATCAAATTAGAAAGACTTATGGGGCTAGTGAATAGCATCCTGAAAAACATCTTGTCCAGGTGTTGAGTGAGCCCTGATAATGCACGCAAGGCTGTGCTGGGTTCTTCTCTCAGCCAGGCAAATGCTCAGTCTGTTCTGCCGCTGCGAGGAGTGAAAGGCTGCACACGTGAACACAGGACTCACAGGGATGCTTTTGCTTTCTGCACATTTTCCTGACAAGGACAGGGATTGATTTCCCATACAGGAGGCATGTTCCTGCACTGTAATCCACATGAAATAGCAGGAGAGGCAGGAGCAAGGTTCATATCTTTACCCACCTAATTAATGGCTTGGTGTTGCCCAAGATTAGGCAAGACTATAAAGGAGTTCAAATTCTTAATTACCTTATATCTTTATTAAATCTTGTCATTGATGCAAATTCTCTTGTCCTCTCAATAAGCTTCTCACTCATTTTCTAGGATGGAGACTGATCTATGCACAGATGTTTCCAGAAACACTGCACCTAGTACATATAAACATTTCAGCTGTGGCCTCTTGGTCAGCCAGAGTGGAGTTAACCGTGTGGCCTCTTTGCTGAATAGAGATGTGATGGTCTGAAACAGCTTCCCAAAGGAACAGTCAGGGAAAAAGCTAATTACTTTTAATGTGATGTTTAGTCATTACATGAACATCATTTTGTGCTGTAGTGACCATAGCACAAACCTGGGAGGTGCCTTTCCCAACCTAGAGTTTGTATGGTTGGGAGGAGCCTTGCAGACAACAACTCAATCATTTCCTGTTCTTCTCTTAGAAGAAACTTGACATATTTCTGGGGGTTGCAGTGGGAGAAGGAGGGGGAAAGGAGGTTGCTATCAAATAGTTGTTTAAAACATGCTAAATGAAAGGTCTAGATAAAAAAAAAAGAAGCTTCTTCCACAGGCTTTGATGTTGCCAAACATTGATTGTGAATTGAACAAGAAAAACAATAAAGCAAGCTGAAAATGTGCTGTCAGGACTTTTATAACACCAAGCTTTTTTATGATTTTTTAATGCTCCAATGACAGATATATGAAAATGAGTGCAAAATGCGGAGAAGAAAGAAAATAAAACCTCACTGTAGAACTTGCGTAGACAAAGAAGAAAGTATAATTTCCCAGCACTGACGACAGCATGAGCACGGAGTAACTTTCAGGAGAATTATTTTTGCAAAACACCAGTATGTTTCACATGCTTTGGTTTCTAATATGTCATTGTTAAATCAAAGAGTACTTTTTTTTTTTTCCAGGCATGTAGAAGAGTTAAGAAATATGAAAGAAATTGTAACACTACCACTAAGGCTTAAAAAAAGAAAATGAAGTTACTTGTTTATGTTCATCTAGATCACGCCAACAGATAAAATAGCCTGCAGATTTCCAGGACGGTACATGAGCATGCACAAAATATGGTAATTAAATCTTGCATCAAAGTCTATGTAAAGTGTAATTATATCTGGCATTTCAGTTTATCCCTTTTTGAGAATTGGTGCAGGAGATAGGTGCTACGCCAGTCATATCTTCCTACTGAATCTGAGCAGGACTAAATTTCACTCCATTTAGTCTTTGTTTCCACTTCTCATTTTGCATATCAAAGACTAAATAGCTCAAGCTAACTTTTAGGAAAATTGCATACTTATGCTTTCTTAGAACTTCTCTCCAGAATGTTTTTCCAGTCTACCTGTAGTGGAATAATCCATGTGTGGATCACTCAAGAATAGGATTCCTAAATAGGAAACTGTTTAGGATTTTGTTTATTTAAAATATTGCAATTATATCGCAGAAAAAGATCTAAACATATGTTTTTATTTGGACTTCAGCAGTTCACCTTCCCAAAAAGAAATATCCCATGCATCTGACCTCAAGCTGCCCCTGGCAAAAACCTGCAAGTAGGTCATAAGCAGGTTGCTAAACCCCATCTCTTGGATATTGGGAATGAGAAGTAGGAATAGCTAGAGTACATCACAAGCATACTGCTCAAACATTTCTAAAATTAGAAGTATTTATATAACCTAAATAATAGAAAAGAAATTTGCAATAAGGCAGAAACTGAGGATGATTGAAAGAGGTTCACACTACCATAAAGAGGAACAAACTTTCTTAATAGTGGTTCCTGAGTTTTAAACTGTCAAGGAAAAAAAATACTGAAACCTGTGGCCCAAGTTTACCTTCCTCAAAACCATTATTTAGTCTGTTTAACTAAAAAATTTTTTACACTTTAAGTAATTTTGATTTTCACTGCATGTGAAATCCACTCTTACATACCTGTCAGCACTCCACTCTACCTGCAAAGCTTGGTGTAACAGCCCAGCCATAACAGTCACTTCATATCAGAACTGGGCATTTCCAAAGTGATTGAAGGGGCTAAAATGTAGTCTAAGCACAGACTGAAGCTAGCACAGTGGCACCTTAGTTTTTCCCACTTTCATTTGTGCTGTCCTGTATTTGCATTTTTAACATGAAACTAACTCCAAGGGGAAAATCCTCCATAATGTATTTGCTGGCTGCCAAAACAATGATTCTGAAAATTCTGTAGTGAAAGGGATATAAATTTTCAGTTTATAAACAAGAAACAGTTTCTTGTAGTAACTTTCATAGGTTTCAGTGTGATAAAAACAAGCTTGGAAGCACTTGAGATCCACCTTTTGATTATGTGCTGTATGTTTCTCTTCCATGGCATTTCTCTTGCTTTGGGAAGCCTGGATGGATGGTGTAGTGGAAGTCTGGGATGGATCTCTCTGCCCAGGAGTTTCTCCCCCAGTAAAGGTTAGTCCTGTCCCCCCCGATCCCCACAAGTCTTTGTGATCAACAGCACTGACCATGCTCTTCACCACGACTTTGGTGAACAGTCCTCTTTCTCCTGTGCTGTTCTGTTCTTTGGGAAGGGAACTTTATACCACCCTGCGTCCAGATCAAGCCTTCTGTCCAGGAATCATTTTTCAAAACAAAGGCAACTCCTTGGGGATTCCCAGCAGAAAGAATACAGGCCGGCTGGAACATAGCACAGAGACATTCAAGCAAGGTTTAAGCAAGCTGGATCAGCACTGGAATCAGCAAAGTATTTAATGCAGGCTCATTGAGCCGGTCTCTCCAAGGGCACTGGAAAGATTTAGTAGTTAATTACGTGTCGAGGCTGCATGCCCAGGACACCGCGCTGTGACAGGAGACAGAAGGATCTGCTCTGTGCTCTGGGGCTGATCTGCCTCAGAACCACGAACCACTTT
>VZTH01015264.1:278806-289745 GCA_013397815.1 Aleadryas rufinucha | reverse complement strand
AAATGCAAAAAGCCACATCACTACTTCGTTTATGACAATCAGGTTCTCACCACTTCACTGCAAGTGGGATGGGCCTTTTGAAGTACTTACAGGACCTACATCTCTCTCTTTTCCTTCACTCCATGAATGAAGCCTCCATTGCCAAGGCAGTTCAGCATACCATGGCTCTCTGAGTCTTCTAGCTGCCTCACAATTGTTGTTTTAGATCCAGAAGTTACTGGAATATTTAAACATTTGCCTATGGAACTGGATAGAATGGTTTCAGAATAACATATGTGATGTGAGCAGCTTTACATCAAGCATAAAAATCATCTACTCAACCACTGAGAGCCTTTAAAAAAAATAATAGTAGGAATGGTAAGCATGCATGCACTCGCTGCCTGACACAGCGTGTATTTGCAGAGGACTGAGCTCTTGACAGCAGATCGACACTAATCAGAGTATGAAACACATTAAATCAAGACACAACCATTTTCTCGATCGTATTTAAGCATTTTTCTTTCTCTGTTGACCCTTTAGTAGTGTATATGGAGTCTCCAAACAATCGCTTCTTATTCAAAGCACTAAAGAGACTGTATCACACAAGTGAGCGCAAAGATACAAGATTTAAAATAGAAACAGAAAACACATCATAAACCAAAATAAAATAAGGTATTGATAAAGCTGGCACATTTTCCAGCGTCATTGTTGATTAATGTTAGCATGTAAGCAAACTACTTACAGCCTAAAATATTGATCAAAATTGAGAATTGGTTACAAAGAACTTTATATAACTAATTTACTTGTTTAGAGACATGAGAAATACTGCTATCAGATTCAAGATTTTCCTGAAATTTATTATGATAAATATATATATTTAAGTTTTCCAAGATTAAAGAATTAAGAGCAAAACATATCAGCCAATTCTGTAATGATATATTTAAAAACAGCATTTTTGGAAAATGCCATTTGCCAAACAAATTCTTACTAAGAAGACTGGTGCACCTATAGGTGCATCTCTAGTTTTAAAAGTAATCATTATTGAAGGTCCTTTTTGTGGCAAGGAGATTTTTTTTCCTCTTTAAGATTCATTATAGATATTTTGCAAATTACACCAAAGAAGAAAGTATTACGTTACAGCTCATACATTTATTTGGAAGGGTAGAAGGAAGCCTTTTATTTTTAATAAACTGTGGTTTCAGTACAGACACCACACACCTGTCTATAAACCATTTTCAAATTTAAGGTGTATAGGGAAATACTAATCTAACTTCTAGAGAAAAATATTAACTTCTCAGTTCAAAAGCAAGACCCTGATAGTTATCTAAGGACGAAGCACTGAGGGCTGAATTTCCTTCTGGCAGGTTTCCTCTGAACAAACAGATAGAGACAAAACAGAAATGCTGTAAATAGGCTCCTAGGTAGAATTCAGGCTGCCCATGAATTTTTCTTAAACAAAACCATTAGAGAATTTAAGTCAACAAAGCCATCATAAAGCCATGTGTGTTCTAAACTTCTAATTATTAGAGCAATTGTCAATTGCTTCAAAGACAGCAGTCACTTTATCCAGTTAAACATATATAATAACTGTGTGATAGAAGCAGAGGAGAATTCTAAATGGCATATATTTGTTAGTTTTAAAAGCGTTGATGGCTAAGTAGCTTTTCAGTGAAACACACAGCCTGAGCCAAATACTTGAAGTTTTATACACAGAAAATAGGTTTAGAAGTGTTTTACGCAGTAAGATTCAATTTAGCTCTAATGCATATATTAATTTTGAGTAAAGAAGTGGTTTTGCACCTTCTGATCATCCTGAAACTAATACAGACTACACTAGTTGTTGCATTAAAAACAGCTGGCAAATACAAGCAAATTTTTATCTCCCTATTAGATTTCTTTTATAACAATGGCGTGCTATGTCTGTGGAAATCAAAGCAAAATCCTGTCTGCTACCTTTGATTTTTTATTCATGTATTTATTGCTTTGGAAATGCAGTAGGTACCAAAGTGCACATTGCTACAGTTCTACAGAGCACATGAACAATGCGGCTTCATTTTATCTGTTCAATAGAAAAGAGCGATTTAATAACATGAAAGCAAATGAACCCACATTAGTATAAACTGCAGCACAACATAAAAGACATTCCCCTTTGAATATTAATGATGCAAGTCTAAAGAAATATATACTAAAGAAATTGATTCAGTGGTCATTCATTTGTAACAAATACAGTTTTAGTTATAGTCCTAAAGTGTCATATCAATCAAAATTCACACAGGCTGCTTTTCAAGAAAATACTATAGAAAAACCTGAAATAGTCTCATTTTCTAGTTATGAAATGATTGGAATATGATTGCACATATCATTTCAATAAACCCAGTATTACAGGAACAACTTCCAGTAAAATTTGGAGCTACCAGACCAACATGTTTTTTCCAATTATTTTCCAGCTTACACTCCCAGGCGATCAGTAACGCTTGAGATCAATAACCCATGGACATCCATGGGGCAGACAGCCCCAGATGGTGTGAAGCTGCCTGAATGGTGAAGCATTGGCTGGGCAACTGGGACACAGAGCCAGAGGCCAGACTTCTATTGCTGTGGTTAAATGATTAATAAATGATCTTTGGCAAGGTATTTTAATGCTCACTTTCCTAAGCCTACGGGGCACAAAATGTTTGGTGTCAAAGTAAACATAAGCACAGACTTTACTGAGTCTTCCAGCCACTGACTAAATAAATGCAAACTGAAGGAGTGCACTTTCAGTTGCTTGCTTTGAGCAGATCGCAGTAGCTACCTATAGTTTCAAATCTCTCTACTTCTCTTAAGACTGGATTTCATGAGTATTATGTAAATGTCTTACTGAAATCAGACATTCATTAAAATTAATAAACACATTTTTTCAAACAATGTGTGANTACTCTGCAGGATGCAACAGTGTGATGGCGCATATTTTCTCCCTCCAGTGGGAGCATTACACAATAGTGGATTTTATTGTTCTTACATAATTTCGTCAGTAGGATGACAAGTATTGATGCACTGTACTTTCTACTGTCTTCAATCTAAAAATTATAAAGTACATGAAAAACATTTAGACCAAAAAGAAAAATAATTTAAAACTGTAGTTAGTGATAATACATTACTTGAGTTTAGTGCCAAACTCCAAACTAACAGTTTTGGGCTCTAACAGTTTTTAAAGAAACCCCCAACAGAACCCCAAACCAAACACACACACAGACTCCCTAACAAGATACCACACTGGAGGTCCATGGGCTCTGCACAGGAATCCTCTTATTTACTAATGAAGAAAAAGTTTCCTTCTCCATGTATAGGAGTTCCAGAGAAACTGAGGTCCCAGTTTGGTCCTGTTTATCAAAAAGGATTTGCATTACCATATTGTCTCAATTTCCCCAAGGAAAAATAGGAACACTTTTCCATTTTCTCACCATGGTTGGAAAGGTTTAATATCTATGCCTGTATTGACCATTTCAGACTGGTTGCTAAGCAACACTCCTCCCTCCCCAGTATCATAGAAGGGAAAAGACAGAGGGAAGCAGAAAAGGAGAAATGTTGGGGAAAACAGATTCATCCAGTCTAAGTGAAATTCAATGGGTCATAGGTGCTATTTGTTAGCAAAGTAAAAGGGCACATAATTCCTGCCGGACACACTAAGACATCAGTTTATGACATCACTCCAGCCACGCACCATGTTTCTAGTAAGAAAGACAGAACAAATCACTTGATACTCATCTTCTCTGGATCCTAACAGTAGCATCTCACTTGAGTCTCATTTCAAATTTGCTTGAGAAAATATAAGGTAACTTTTCTAACACTAAGCTTGTAAAATCACAACTTTCTTTCCTCTGATAGACAATGTTTTGCCTCAGAGCTTGAAAAGAAATTTAGAAGGGTGTGTACAAACAATCCTCTGCTCTTCAGAATATTTAATTTCTTCTAGTCCATTACATCCTCATGGTATTGAGTGCACTACTTCTCCACAAATGAGGAACCCTCTGGGAGGGGTAATGAGATTAAATGAATCTGACGAAGAAAGCAGTAGAACAGGCATGGCTGATGTTGTGCTATCTTCACTGTATTTAATTTCAGCCCAAAGCTAGCCACGCATCATCAGAGCATTTGTGGAGCAAAAAGTAGCACCAATAAAATGCAAGCTTAGATACCCAAAGAGTGAGCCTTGGGTAACCCAGATACATATCAAAAGGATTCAGAATTTTCTACCTTTAAAATCATCCCATTTCAAATGACTGTTGCACCATGCTCCATTTATGATCATCTGCTCAAAACAGTTATCCCAAGTGTGTTCACAGACCCAGAGAGATGAGTTTTCCAAGAGCATTGAGTGTCAAGTCAGGTAATTCAGACTCAATTCATTCCTTCAGTCTGTCCTGTTGCCCCACTTACACTGACAGCATTTAACCATGGGACTGCCTGTAATTATTTCCAAGTGCACATCATTCAAGAAGATGTTTGACATCTCTCTCTTATTCATGGCTGGCCTCATTTCCTTACTTCCTTAGCAAGCATGCTGACAAGCCATTCATGCATATGTCTTTTGAACCATAGCTTTGGGACAAATTAGCAAATTTTAACCAAGTTTGAAATTACCTTACATTCCTAGAAACACCATAAGGATGAGAGGCCAAATGAGAAAAAGTGGAACACTACTGAATCTCTCTCACTAACAGGATGAAATGCAGATCTGGTCACTATCCATTGCACTGGCTGTAGCTGAACAAGCATGCAGGTAGCTCCAGACTGGAACAGAATACAACAAGACTTGCTCAAGAGACAGCACTAAAATATGCAAGAAACCTGGAGGAAAGCTGAAAGCACCACAGATGGCACAGCGATGTGAGCTGACCTCTACTACATCATCTACAATACAACCTAAATCTGCCAAAAATCAGACTTCTTTACCTTCACTGCTCATGAAACAATTTGCCATCCCACCTGCAAAATATCCCTGCTATAGTCTGGATTACTATGTTGAAGAAGAAAGCTGTCCTTATAGGCTTTTCAAACTGAAAGCAAACAGGAGGGGCAAATCTAATTGTATTTGAATGTTTACACAAATAAAGAATCCTCACTAATCTGAAGGGAGAAATGTTTATTACTGACATCATTTTTGTCACCAATTTTCGAATAAATTTCTGAAAAAGACCAATTTTGAAATAAAAGCTTAAAAAAAGAAAAATTGAAATTATTAAAATGCAGAAATAAACATCTTTTCCTGTGTTTAGTCCAGCAAATTACTTGTTCTTTATATTATTTTTTTACTTTCTATAATTTTTGATCTTCACACATTCTTTTGGATAAAGTCAGCTAAAAATCATTCAGTGGCCACTAGAGAGTTAACTAATATTTCTCAGAGTTGGCAAACGTTCAGTCAAAAACCTGGCCAACTGCCTGTTGTTTACTGAAGCTAGGGAAGAAGCATCTGCAACATTACGAAAAACATATTGTAAAAGGCAACACATGCAAATTAAACCTCTTGAGCTATGAGTAAATTGCTAGGAAAATTTATAACTCATTTAATAAAACTTGAAATAAATACATTGCCTTGGCTCTCAGGGAAAACAAAATATTTCCCTTGATTCCATGTTCAAAAAATGATCATCAAAACAGATTTCTACAATTTTAATGTAAAATCAAATAGTGATCTAAACCAAACCTCATTCCCCCCAACACTTCTGTTCATGTCATTAAACAACTTGGTCAGGAATTTTTGTGCCAAAGAACTTCTAGTGATTCATGTGTCTTAGATTCACCTTTTGTATTCACTCAATATTCTTTTTTTTCTGCTGTATTTGTGTCATCACTAATGTACGTATTACTTAAATTTAACTGCTTTATTATGAAATAAAATTACACCTTGCAGGTTCAAAAAAAAAAGTAGGGGAGTTGTTTATAAAAACAGCAAGGTCCTTTGAAGAGAGTATTTTTTAAAATTATTATTATATTTTTTTCTTCATTTCTGCAAATAGTCCCAAGAAAACAAGAACCTGAAACCACTAAGATTTTACTGCAGCCACACATTTTTTTAGCCTGGAATACACACAAATCCATCCCCAATGCTGCAGCCCAGTCCAACCCAGATGGGATGCACATGTGCTATTGAAAGTAGAATATACTTTCATATCATCTTGCAGATAAACTTATTATCCAACCTCACAACATGAGTTTCATAAACTCATGTCATTAGCAGCCAGAACAGGAGCTGAAACCAGAGAGAGCTCAGAGACAGATTACACCATGAAGAGACAAAGTACCTGCTACAACCCATTCCCATGGCAGCAACAGCAAGGAATCTATGTCTGGAGCAGTACACAATGTGCATTTCAAGCAAATGGTAAAGACAAGTTTTCCAAGTTATTTCATGAACAGCAGACTACATTTTAAATTAGTGGTAAGAAATGCTTTTAAGACCTACTCCAAACTGCAAAGATGAATCTCTACTCCTTCACTTAGCAGCATTCCTCAAAACAATTTACTGGAATCTGCTGGCTTCTCTCCAGTACCTTCACTTCTCATGCCTAAAGGAGTAGGTAAATATCTCTGAGCCCTCTGAAAATCATAGACCATAGCTACCATCTAGAAGATGCCTCCCTTTACAGTGCCAGTCTCCACAGGACTGACATGTAAAAATCACTGCACGCTGCTGGGTAATGTGATGGCTCTCCTGATACATGACCCAGATATAAAAAGGTCTTCCAGTGTAGCTGGCAGAATATCACCCTGAGTCAGCTTCCTTCTGGTCATGCAGCTTGTATCAGTAAGAGATCTTTTGCGGGTACAGCTTCCATCAGTTCCTTCCTCAGAATAAGTTATATGCTGAGCAGGACTTTTTTTTTTTTCATGGTATGACTATATTCATATTGAACAATTTGCCTACAGAGTTCTGCCACTTACAATCACTTAAAAAATAAACTGAACTCTCATGCAACTAACCATCATATATAGCAAAAATAGCATTTTTGACTCATAGCTGTAAAGAAAACCAAATGTAGAAGATAGATACTATAGATAGATAGATAAATAGATAGATAGATAGATACCTTTAAGCACACAAGGCTCTATCCATAGTAGTAATGGAGTACAAGTGGTGTTTATTGAGCCTCAAATAATGCTGTTTTACAGGCAAACACAGCAGCTACTGGAATATGCTAATTTTCAAAGTTCAACAGGCAATTACTTCATATAAATGGACAATAAAATCGCCATTGAGCAACACTCAAACTCATAGATCTTGGTTTCTTTTTTTTCCATAAAATAATTTATAATACATTTCATGCTAGGACTGACAGGAAAAAAATGTGTTCTCTGATGTTTTCTCTCCTCTTCTGTATAGAAAGTTTGAAGACATGAAAGCCCAATTGCCATTTCTCCTTCCCCAAATATGTATTTTATTTACTTAAAATATAATTGATATGTTTCACTTTCCAAAAATACACAAAACTCTTTCAAGGAAAATATGAGTCAGATTCTTTTCGCTATTTCTCTCAGCTCCTTACTTGTCATTTAAGCCCTGGAGTCTGATGGGAAATCAGTAATTTAAAAGGAAATTTGAAAAATAGTAAAACATTGGCAAAATATCATAAGTACTGAACCTCAACTAAATGTGCAAACAACTTTTAAGTATGCTAAAAAATATATTTATAGATATTTACAGATATCTCTGTAGGTATATCTACACCACTCTATAAAATGCAAAAAATAAGTGTAAGACCTAAAGGTAAACAGGTGTTTTTCTAACTTCTTACTGTACTTAAAAAATAAGAGCATGAAATGATTGTTTTAGACACAATGTTCAATGCCCTTTTTACAGTTCTCATATATTTTGCCATCAATCATGATCATCAAGATAGAGTGACTGGTGACTGACAACAGAAAGAGAAATTTAGAGGTGTGAGTAAAATGACAGAGCTGTCATGGTTGCCTCAAAAACTACTCTTCTGAAAGAAGGAGAAAATTTTTGAAGAAAAAAGATGTTGGCAGTACTTATGTCCCTGTCAGCATGTGAGGTAGGGGTTAACAAGAAAGAAAAAGTTGCCCAAAATTTTGTCTTCTACTCTTAGCCAAATTCCACTACATTTTTTGATAAAGTTGTTTTTGGTTTTTTTTCCCCTTGCTCTTCAAACTATCATAATAACTGAGGCTGCACTGGTAAATCCGTGACATGATCCTGAATAATATTACAACTCACATTGGTATTACAAATGCTGATCAGCTCACTGAATTAGGAGCTGTGTACATGAGCTATTACATCAAATCTAATAAACTTTAACTGACACATACTCTTGTCCTATAATACCAAAGTAATGATTAAGTCCTGAATAAGTCTTATACACATTATTATTTTCCTCACTGAAATAATAAACAGCCATTATCTTCCAAAATTTGCCTTTCTGCATAATTGTAATTTCTTAAAATGTCATTTAAAACATCAAACCAAACAAACACCAAGGATCTTTACAAAAAAGTGCAGTATCCAATAAGCATGTGTGCCACAAAACCCTTTTTCTCCACTACATTTTCAAAATTTTAACCAATAAATCAATTCAAGAATAATTGCAAAATAACTTTTCTAACATTGCTCTTGGTCTATCAGCAAGGCAGATTAGATTTGCTTTGATGTCTTAGCTAAGCTCCAATTTCTTGGGCCATTGCTGAATTGCAGCTGTCACTTCCCAGTCTCCACTTCTCACATCAAGCAGGAAGTGATTATCAAATTTTGAATTTGGCTAAGAATCAGAATTTGCTTGACAGCTTTTTCACAGAATTGGCCTTAGAATTGGTATTTACTACTACTTGGTCCCAAAATACTAGTAGGAATGTTTGTCTAATCAGAACTTCAGTATAATATGGTATCAACACAATGGCAATGCTCACTACCTGCACACCAGGGTGCTGTCCCAATAGCAAACAATGAACTAACTGCCCCACTTTTTCCCTAGTTCCAACATCCAAATAATAATCAGGAAGTTCACAAAAATGTTTTATAGTTACAACATTTTCTTCTACTTGTGAAGAAATGACTACCATATGTAATTGTTTTGGATTTGGGTTTTGTAGTTTTTTGATTCTTTTTAAAAGGGAGATAATGTTTAATGCAACTCCAAACACAGGAGACTGGATTGTAATTGTACTCTGTCATGTTAAGACAATTCACTTCTTAGTACTTCATTTTCCTCATTTTTAAATGGGCACGGACTTCCTTGCCAAGCAAACTGAGATTTGCTGACAACGCAAACGTGCTGCACGACAAGCATGTATTCCTTTTTCCTGGGGTTGGCAATTGCTCTCATCACTGATTTGTTTACTCTGGCATTTTAGTGCCACACAAGGAACATGGACTTTGAACACTGCCCGCTTGTCAAACACATCCTGCACATAATCTCTCTAATAGCAAGAAAGGCATTGAGAACCAGCTGTAAAAACGTGTCTGACATCAAGTTATAAAAATTGAGCATAGTAAATTGAAGGCAAGTTCCAGTTTAAGCAGTTTCCATAGGGTCTGGGATAGACATAGATGCCAGACTATGAAACCACTTCACAGCATGTGAAATGCTCTTTAGTTAGAACCACAAACTTCTACTAGATTGCTGATTGATGGAATGCTTGTATTAGAAATACACAGCATGAAATTCCATTTCCAGCAAGGAAAGGGAAGTTCTTGATGAGACTGGTGAAAGAGTGATAAAAGCTTCACTCAGAACCTCCATTTTAGTATCAGACTGTGGGAAACTTCCACTTAAACAGCCCAACAACACCCATTAGCCATCAATCTACAAGCACTAAAGAAAGCTAAGACTACAATGTTATCACCTAACCAATGCTGTTAGAATCACCCTGACACAGATGCTGATGAAGATCAGAGGACCTAAATGGCTCAAAACAGCTCTACAATGAAACCACACCATGCCCCACTTCCACCCTTACCTTCACACATAGCTGCCAATGGCACACACAGGAAGAAAAAGTCCTACCTCACAAAAGAGAAAAAATACCAAAAAGAGAGGGAGAGAAAGTAAATTGCTTTGTCCATCTTTCAAGGACTAGGACAAAGCTTTTCTAGCATCCATGTGTCACTGCCAAGTTTTCACAACTAGGCCATCTTTCTACATTCTTAAAAATGACTGCAATATTGCAGCAAAACATCACCAGAGCACAGTTAAAATTAAGAACTCCTTCCAATATAAAGGTAACTGTTCTCTACTTCCTGAGGTAGACAAACAATATATTTGAATAAAAATGAAACCTAGTGTCCTAAGAAATAACTCAAATCTCAGTCAAGATTTTCTATCAGAAGTTTTTGGAGGTTGGTTCTGTGAGAGAGAGAAAAAGGAGGTCTGAGGGTTTTAGGTGTCAAGACATGGAGGACTATACTTAAATCTTTCTGAAAGATGAGCGATTTTCAGTCTTCACTGTCCAAGATGTTCCCAATTCATGACGGACAAAGTTTATTTTGGACATTGTAAAAATTGGTACCTGCCAAACTGAAAGTACCTTGACAAAAATGAAGGATAAAATAATTAAGATAGTAATTCTAGCACACACAAACACGGAATTGGCTTTGGGAGCTTGACAGCCACCTCAGTTACCATTCAGTCATCTGCTCCTGCCTTTTGTCAAAGCATTTCCTTATGGCTGGGATGGATAACAAAGCTTATCTCAGTTTCCTCCATTCACTGTTTAACATCTTAGAAGAAACACATTTGTTATGCAGTTAATATTGACATTCTGGAGCATGTGCTTCAGTTGGTAAGACAGATCCCAAATATCCTATTCTGTTAGACCTTCTGTGGTGTTTGGGGACAAAATCAAATCCATTGATTGTCATGCATCCATTGGAGCCATCTTAAGTGACATTATCATTTGAATGTGGGCAAGGGAGATTCATTTGGAAGAATAATTGTACTCCCAAAAAATGACAAAACAATTT
>VZTH01015264.1:123806-273806 GCA_013397815.1 Aleadryas rufinucha | reverse complement strand
TTTAATTTGAATTTAGTTGCTGAATGTTCAAAGTGTGTGTCTGTTCACACAGAATTAGAGCCCTGCTCATGCAAAATATTTTGGAGATAATAAACCCACAAAAATTACTAGGCTGCCTCACTAAATCTTCTCTTAAAAGACTGGTGAACAAGAATTGCTTCATGGTGGAAGAGAAACACAACATATGCATCACAGATCTATTCACAGAAATGGTGATCTCCACTTACTAAGATCTTAATTTCTCTCTAAGCTTAGACATGAGCTTGTGTCTGCTCAGATCAACAATCAGCATGGCAAGAATGCAGCCAGATGCTTATCAAGAACCTTCTACATCCTCCACAATGACAGTGAGCTTATGAAGCAAATGCACCTTTCCATACATACCCTTCCAGCTGGTCAAGAGAAGCAGAGGGGAAACTTGCACTGCAGACATTATCTTCTGCTCTCCTCTGCCCTTCTAACACAAACGTGCACAGCAGAGCCCAAGCAACTGGTGCTAAAAGGGTGCTTTGAGCTCTGTCCTCACAGAGTACCTAAGTAATTCCCTCAAGCTTTGTGTGCTTAAAGGTAATAGATCCTGCCATGGATTCAGTGGGGAGAAACAAGGGATGGAAGTCAGGCTTCTGCTCTGAACTCAAGGAGCCTGTTGGTGCCCACTGACAACAAAGGGAACCCAGAGAAACTGACTTAGAGAGATACCAAGGGGACACTGAACACTCACCTCTCTGAGGTGACTACAGCAAGAAAATATCTACACACACTCCCACCACATCACCTCCACAGGAGGATGGTGTTCTTAGATACCCTCAGCTAATTAAGTAATACTATAATTTTTTACTACTATGGTATGCACAGTTAATGTTGCTACTTAACTAAAACTATTGAAGTAATTACCACTGTTCCTTTGAAGAACAGTTGCTAGGCAGGAAAGATATCTCACAAAGTGCAAAGAAACACAATAGACTGGGAGACTATTAAGACAGAAGACAGTATGGCAACTGCAAGAGATTAGGAAAAAAAATTGTTATTCAACCAGGAAATGTCAAACGGCTTCATTCTTACAGCAACTTTAAAGGCAATGGAAACTATTTTCAGAGAAGAAATCTGCTACGTAAACATTGGACGCAGGTAATTCAGGAGAAAACTGATTTTAACTGATTAGATCGGTTTCTCAACCACTGAAACCCAGCCTACTGTCATGAAGTACAATTGGGACTCCACGACTACAGCTCATGACCACCACTAAGCATTTTAATGCCATTTCACATACACAATATACACACTCATGCAAGAGGGTACATTTTTAAGGGTAACAGTTTCTATCACATAACTTGAAAATTAATTTTAGCAATTATTTTTCTACTAATTCTTCAAACATTAAACTGAATCTAAATTCAAAATGTAACCTCCTACCTTGAATAAACACAGCCTTTCAAAAGGATTTTTAGAATGTACTGAATGATATTATGGATCCATCACTGAGCAAGCAGATATGCCTTCACTTTACATCCCTTCAGAGCAGGCATCAGAATGGCTTCATGAGCACCATTACAACATGTGCTGCCAAATTCGTACTAGCATTAGGTGACATGCAATTCTTTGAGTATCAANAAAAAAAAAAAAAAAGAGCTCAAACATATCTTCAGCCATAAGTTTCATAAAAAACATGTGTTAAAACAAATGCTAAGTCATTTGAAATCCTTTTATATAATTTCTCCAGAACTATGCGGTCCACTCTGTATGAAATACAGGGGAAGAAGAAATCTTGGTCTCTGAGGGGTACAAAAAACCAAAACAACATGCAAAGATAAAAGGCATTTCATGTACAGGCAGGAAAATTAGTTTTAGTGTTTGCAGAGCAAGATCTTGACTTCCTTACACTCACATGATTCATGCAGGTTCTTTGACTCAGTGTTTCTATTGACATACCATTTCTAGCTTAATCAATAGAAAAATAGAAATTCACATTACTTTTGAAGGCTTTGATAACTCTGCAACGTCTAACATCAAATTTTGGTTTCTGAGCACATTTCTTGAAGGTATAAAGAACTATTTCTTTCCAGAATGAAATTCTTTATGACAAGCAAAAGAAATCTTTGGCTCATTCCTGTATATCTGCTTTGATTAAAAATTTCCAAAGGCAGAGGCATGTTCTATCAATACTCCAAAACTCTTACTGTCCTCCCCTTAAGAGTTTACGTTAAGGAACACAGGTTTTTTTTGTCAAGTTTTCCCTGGACAAGACACAAAAAAAAGAATGTGGAAAAAAACATAAATCAAGGCAAAAAAATATCTTATTCTACAAATCTAGAACAAGAAAAATCAGACTGTGCAATATTTTTATGCAGGAAACCATTTCAAAATATGCTTCCTATTCTAAAATGACACTGCACAGAAAGTAATGAAACTATTTCTCTCTTGCTCACCTTATAAAACTTTGACATCACTTCCACCTGCTGTATGTTCAACCCTAAAACCTCCCAAGCTCTGTATGTTGGTCACTCTCCCTTCCCTGTTGCCCCTTCCCCCTGACTGTAATGGACAGTTCCCTCCTGGATATCCCAAAAGACAAAGATGTGCCTGGTAAGTGGGGAGAGGTCAAACATAAGCACAGCTATTTATTACATATACTGCAACCAGATGGAAGTAACTCATCCATCAAGGAACTCATCATCCTCATCACATTAACTTTTTATAAAAAGCCTACTGCTCCTTCTCTGATCCACACAGTTCAGCTTCCTCTCTTCTGTGTACTTTTACAAAATGAACCCTCTCTAACCCCATTGCCACCTTCTCCTTAAATCATTGCTACCTATCACTCCATGGTTATTTTTAAACTTTACTTTTATCAATACTCATCCTGTAGCTCTGGGAGATATTAAAAGTGTACCAGGGCAAGGAAGGGCGTTTCTGACACTTGCTCCCTCATTCATCAGCCCCTCATAGGCCCGTTGGTGACAATGAAAAGATTTCACAATACTGTGCGGCAGAAACTCATTCTCCCACTCATCCATCATGCTCAACCTAGCAGCAGTTCTACTGACCTAATCTGTAATGCCTCAATGCTCACTGGAGATTTCTTAAAGGCACCCCTCATTGTTGTTAGTTACAAAGAATAAGCCTGTGCCATTAGATAAGGAGACTAAATGGTGCAAGAATTAATGCAATACTGTATCATCACCAAGTCACAGGTTCAAAGACTACAGAGTTAGAGTCAGTGTGGAAGATGGCTTTCATCTGCATTTTGTTGCAGATCATACCAAGAGGAGATGAAAGTAGTTTAAACTCACTTCTGGGTGTAGATAGCAAAAGTGTGAGTCACTACCACTAATTTATCACTTTTTGACACAAGCTAATAGGCCCCAGATACTTCACAATAAACCAAAAACCATATCAGAGCCTCTTCTTCAGAAAATGACAGTCACAAATAAGTAAGCCATAGCTGAATACTTTGATGGAACATACTTTTTTTCTAAAGGGAAGAAGCAGCACCTGTGTGAACAGTTGATATAAAAATATAAGACACAATGAAAAATGAAGTACAGATTTTGTAAGCAGGGATGGAAGAGACAGCTAGATGTATGATTTTATCACATTGACATAGCCATAAAAGAATGACAACACAAAGAGTAACTGATGAACATAAATAAGTAAATAGCAATCAATGATGAGTGAAACAGTCATTCTGTAAGAATTCAAAATTTATTGTGCCATTTCACTTAATGGAGTTAACTATTTTTTTAATGGTGCCATGGATCAGTCATTCACAAACAAGCAAACCTAACAGCACAAGGTCTTCCGCGCATTAGAATGCTATTTGTCTAAGACATTGTTGGTATGAGATTTAAAAAAAACTACCAAAAAATTTAATTTATTATTTAACCACAGACATAAACATGTAGATAAATACTAATTTGTTACTCTGCCAGCTTCTTCAGCTCCTTCGCTGCTGTGAATACTGTCCAGGTGCCTCAAAGACAAAAACCACATCAGTCTGTGGTTTGCACTACACTCTGGGACCAAGGCCACAGTCATCTCAAGAGGCCAAACCCAGACTCTAAGAAAAAGCCCCTGATCTACATATAAATATCAGCACAGTATACAAAACTGACAATAAATAGAAGTTTTAGCTGTGTACCTGTGTTTTAAACACTGAAAACCAGGGTAGAAGAAACGAAAAGACTTTTCAAAGATCCCATGACAGCCTGACACGGGTTGAAATTGACCCCAGTATAAATTTTAGACCAGTTTTCTTATGTAAGAGTCCACCTTTCCATCTCCATTTTTATATGCTAAGTAGAAAATATCAGGGCTGGATGGAAGGATTGATTAGTCACAATCCTCAAATGCAAAGTACTACATAAAAAAAGTCGTACTTCATTCATGCAAAATGCTTACAATTAAGTATATATAGTATGTAGAGGACGAAGACATGGCTTTTCCCTCTTCTCTAAATGCTGCTGGGAACACAGAAGAACAGAACACACATTACAATATTTTTTTTTACTAGAATACATTGTTCTGAGCAAAATAAACATTTTTGGTTACAAGAACAACAAGGAATCATGCTAAGACCTGCAGTTTTAGTGGACTGACAGCCTGTGCAGCTTAGGTTAGCATACAATATCTATCTGTCCTGTTCAAAAACTGGAAAGAAACTACAAAAGCCAAATGAATATAGCTCTGTCTCCAACATTTTTAGAGTTCAAGCACTACTGAGATCACTTTTTCTCCACTTTTCCTAAACAGAATCAAGCCTTGCAAAGCACTGTGCACCTTCAACATGCAAGGTCATTCATCAGAAAATATTCCACATTTTACAGGCTGAAAATGTTCAACAGGGCATACTGCATCCAGAAATATGCAGGAAGGGAAATCCTCAAAAGAATATCACTAGTATAATTGTAGCACTAAATACATATCTTGCACTATACAATTATCTTTTGGAAGCTTATTGGAAATTTCAAGGCTAGAGAGAAACATCCATTTCTTCTGCAAGACTCCCAAAAGCATTCACAGCCATTATACTTGCCACGTTGACATTTCCTTTTAGCCAATGAACTCTAAGGTCCAGTTGTCACCTTGGGTTATCTTCTAACAGCAAGCCACCCCAAGTTTTCCACAGGTATGTGCATTTTGGCACTTACCAAAATTCCCTCATTCTATTATGAGAATGTCTTATGCCATTTTTCTTCAAAGCATCGCAAATTCAGACTTTACTCAGCCTAAGACATTTACAGAAATAAAGACTGCTGCATACTTTTTTGGCAACGGTAAAGAAATTACACCTCTAGAGAAACAGAACTCTTTTCATAAATAACGGATTTATGGTGTGTTCTATTGAAAGTACTTCCCAGGAGAATGTTAGTCAGCACACTCTGCTATGTAATACCTTCAGCTGTATTAGCTTTTCCATAAGTAATTTGGTATGCCTACCCACTCGGAAAGGAAAAATAAAAGAAGAAAAAAAGAAGTCGCAGACTTTTGTACCAATATCCATCCAATATTTAAAGAAGAAAGCAGTGACTTAAAGATTTGAGCTAACCAAGCTCCCTACAGAATACGACCCTGAAAAAATATTACTTGTAGATAATGTATGTTAATCACTGATCCCTGGAAATCTCATCTGAAACACGTCTAATTAGTAATAACCAAACTGTCATACTTTGAGATGACTACATTTCCCAGAATAGCTAAGGCTGTTCCAAGGATCAAGATTCATTGTCCCTGTCTGGAACAATTAAGGTCAGGATCCTCCAACATTCAGGTTAGAGCTGCTACTCTGTGGCACAAAGCTTCCTTGCAACCTGCAAGCAGAATTAACAATTCTGAAGACACCGGACCCCCCTCTTAATACTTGGAGCTCAGTAGGAGACCAATCCATGGACAATTTTCCTGTCCTGACTTGATGAGCTTAAAATTTTATTAGAAGAAAGTAATATTACAGCTCAAAAGAACTGAGAGATGAGAGAAAGCCACTTCAACAAAGGCATACACACCGACCTATAATTTGGACATCACAAATCATAATTAAAATGTAAAAATCTCCAATACAATGAACACATGGCTAATTTAACATGCTTATAAAACAAGCAAGCTTTTTCTTAAATGATCTTTGATAAATTAAGGTATATTGACAATTGTATTTATCATACTGTAGGGTTTTTTAAATGTATTTACTGGGAGCAGGAGGGGCATGGACTGTCACAGTCAGGATGGTATGGTTTTCTACAGTGGGGGAAGACAGAAGACTTTTTATAACCTCAAAAGGCAAAACCATATTTCAGAAAATGTTATTTAACACAATGATGTGATAAGGTGGAAATTCTCTGACCTAAGACAAGTTATTATTGCTAACTATTCCCTAAACCCCACTGCTGTGCTTTGGGTTTATTTATTTATTTATTTATCAGTCTTCCACTTTCCTAAATCCAGCTGCAGAGCATCTGATCTCTGCTTTCTTCTTAATGTCTCTCTATGTTGAAGAACGATTACTTAGAGAAATGGGTTTCAGTTTTGAACAGTCTATTTTATTAAAAAACAGTTGCAGCTCTAAATGCTATAGGCACATTTAAAATACTGGTATTTTCACAAACTAGCATACAGCTCTAATACAAAAAGGGAAAGCTTTTCATTTGAATAAAATAAGCTGTAATAATGAATTATGTGTATTTACATATTTATGCAGTGCATTATATCCCAAAATACTTACAAAAACAAATCTGCTAAGTAGCTGAGAGATGCAAAACCCCACATATTAAAACTAATTGATTTTTTTGCCAGTTAAGTAAAATCCCTTCAGATGGAAAAGAAATGGCATAGGCTTGGAAGAGAAGAAAAAAAAAGTATGGAAGTACATTTTGTGTTTAGATTGGCAAAATGAGTCTAAAACATCTTTAAGACTTTTAATACCGTATTCTGATCAACAGAGAAAATCCACATGCTTTTCATTTAGGAGCACATGATGATATGGAGCATGAACTCATTTACAACTCTCCACAACTCAGATCACAACATCACTTAATACTTCAGGAAGTCTTAATATTGGTCTTAAACTGTACAAATTTTCATCCTTAAAATGTAGCTCCTAGTATTTCCTAAGTATAATCTGCAGATTTCTTAGTACCTTTTGTCTATAAAGTCAAGACTCTTAAGTACCATGAACCAAATGCCAAGATGTAAGAGAAAAGAATTAATCTTTTTAGTTACTTTTTAAAAAATATATATATTTCTCTAACACTTTTACAACAAAATCCATCATTTTGTGAATTTGCATAACGGAAAGCTAAAAACCTTCCTTTACCTGAATCCTATTGTAGGAAGTATCACAGATTCATAATGGTGAAGAATGAAAAAACACATTTTTCATTTCTGCCAGCTGGCTTTACAAAACCAATAGAAAATGAAAGCATTCAATATCTTCTGGAGTACCATCAGCCACAAGAAAAGGAAAACTCCAGGAGAACTGCAAAAAATTCCCTGAGTCAGTGAGAACACTTCTCTCTTAATTGCATTATAAATTGGTTGGATTTGTGCAAATAACTGCCTGAGACAGCCTAGAAAATCTCACTTATGGTTCAAAATACCATTGTATTAAGAAGAAATAAGACACTGCAGAGACGTTGGCAGCATTCCATTAGAACTGTAGCACACCTGAATCTGCATTGGTATCCAAGATTAAGTGTACAGATTCAAATTGTGTGCAAGGAGATTTTAGCATAGTTTCGTGTTGACAAAATGTAGTATTTATCCTAACACAAAGATAAGGTTCATAAAACACTAATAGCATTGTCTTTTCCGGTAGAGCCTACATATAAAACCTGAGATTAAGGTTCCTAAACATTAAAACAAACCACTGAAATAAACACACCTGCTGCAGAAGTAATGCCAAATTTCAATCCAGACTGTCATAAATACAAAGTATGTAAGAGTGCTGTTGGAAAATAAGTAATATCATGTCCAGGTGCTCCACTGAATGTGTTTGCCAGGCAGGTATTTTCTGGGGATTCTTTTTTAATCTGACCTTAAAAAAAGTCTGGAGAAAGCCATTTCAGGGTTTTTCTTCAACATTTATCTCAAAAATGGGCCATTTGATTCGTGAACATCTCTAATGTATATCATCAGTGACTGAAGGAGTTTTTTTATATGATTTTTGACAATTTAACAAGTCCTCCTGACAAATTAAATGGTTGTGTTGACAACTTAACTGTACTGCCAATCAATATTTTCAATTACTTTCATTGTCATTCAGAAAAAATACAACACGAGGTCATACAGTGGTAAAACCAAGTAAAGAAAATAAAATGATGCAGAGTTGGTGGAGGGGGGGGGACACTGGGAGGGGACTGAAACTTTGAGGCACAACATGCAATTGAAAAATTCTTTGTTTTTCAGGGGAAAGGTTAGGTGTTTCAGAATAACTTCTCTAATTTTAGACCTTGGTGACATCTCGCTGAGAATGCAACGCAGTTTCCTTTCTTCCCATAAGCTATTAAAAAGTCATTAAACTTGAGCTGCTACTGCATGGCACTTTCAGTGAAATCCTCTTTATTCCATCACTTCACACCATAACCCCCACATTCTTAACTACCAAACCAGCCCTGAATAAGGCAGATGTGAGTGCATTTCAAGAGCTATTGGTCAGTTACAGATTTTTTAAGTCAGAATCTTAGGACAGAGTCCTGACAAACACAGCTCTGGGAGGAGAAAGCACTGTATTTTCAAACATTGGTACCACTGAGAAGAAATACTTCCTGGACTACAGTGACAAACTCCTTACTGTAGCTCTGTTGGGAAATTAGTGCATAGTGGCAACTAATTCTTACACAAAAAATTTACACAAAATCTGTAGTAAACCACTGTTGGTATAAAAATATACATTAATTCAATGACCAAGAAATTCAAATTACTTTGTGAATTTCCCTTTTCCTTAACACAATGGGGAATCAATTTGGGTTATGAATTAAAAAAGACATTAAAAAAGGGCAGTTTAATCCCAAATCTCTTTCCTCCCAAGATATGAATACAGGACACAGGCATGAAAGCTAAGTGTCAGCAGTTACTAGAATCTTAACATTTTCTGGCTCACCAATTTAAGGTATGCAGAAGGAAATTTGCTCACACATGCAAGGGGAACCTGAGCTTTTTGAGCTGTGCATCCACAGCCGCTGCAGACTGGAACAGAGCAAAGTAGGCAACCAAAGGAAAGAACACAGACTGGCACACAGCCCAATGTGAGCAGAGAAGGAGGACATGGATTTAAAACTATGTGCAGGGAAACCTACTCTTAGAGGCAAAACAAAAACAAAAAAACACACAACAAAAAGAAGCATGTGAAGACACTTGATGGAAACTGAAGAGAAGTGATGAAGGTAGTACGTAGATAAATGTCTGGAAATTGTTATGAAGAAAAGTGAGTGTGAAAAAAAATGTATGTATGAAGGTGAGTCTGGTTTTCAGTTAATCCAAACATAAACCTTTTAAAAGGTGAACACCCCAAAATCAATAGTCATTTTAGAAGCAAAGGACTGCATATATTACCTATATTGTGAGAGAGCAGATAATCCTCTCTGCGTGAGGCTAATATTGTCCTATTTTTGTCAGAATTCCCCTCTTGGAAAAAGCACTATAATACAGATATTTACTAATATCAGTCTAAGCCCTCCTTCTTTAAAGGATTCGAGAAGTCCAGGACTATTAAAAAACATTACCAATAAGACGAGTAAGATGATATTGTTGGTCACTCCATTTACAGATTCTGCTTCTCCTGCTATTAAAAACCAATTTATTTTTCACTGTCATATGGGGGAGGAAGACTGGGAGAAGCTTTTCAGGCAATTCTGTATCTCACAGTCCAGACATGAGAAATAAGTGTGCAGAGACAGGAAAGATGGTTTTAACCCTACAAGATCTCTGGAAAAAGGCATATTGATATAGTGATTAAATATTGCAAAGAATATAGTATTTCTGGCAAAAATCCAATCAAGTCTTTGTCCACAAAAACTTTAAAATTAAGAAAGTGATCACAAAATATTGCCACTGACCAACTGACAGTAACTCCTTTAAGTTCAGTTCTAGCATTTTAAGTGGAATTTAAACTCTTTTGTATTAACTAAGTATTTACTGCTTTATATTAATTTTTTTCTATTCCCTTTCAACTCTGAGACCAGTTTTAATATTTTCATCATTTACATTTAACAAGTTATATACACAGAATATGGTTTCCGTTAGCAAAGGCAAGCAATTGGCAACTCCTCCCCTTCTTTTACCAACTGTTTTAAAAGAAGAAAGATCACAAGTGCTGTGTTTAAAAATAAAGAAAAAAATAAATTTAAAAAAAAAGTTACATCATCAAGACTTGGTCATTGTAAGATGTGTTGTTTCTATTCAGGTCAATAAGCTTCCAAAGCTACCAATAGAAAGATACATTTTGGCGCAGCAAGAAAAGGAAAAAAAAAATGTCTTATGCAGAAGCAGAATACAGAAGTTTATGTGAAAAGACTGACTTCTTGAGGCAGATTCCATTGCTTGTGTTGCTGCAAAACCAATGGATTCTGCACAGTTCTGTTAACCATCAGCAATTATCTTCCTGTCAAAGCTAAAGGTAACAAATTTCCCCATATCCAGCAAGGCTATATCATCAACCGGACACCAGCATCATTTGACGGAAACTAAATCACGACACCAGCCAAGAGCTCTGACAGACAAATATGCTGCCTCTGAAAATCTAGGCCTATCACTCAGAGGAGGAAAAAAGGTTCTCTCAGCTGGTCTTTCTGAAAAGAGATTAAATGTTGTAGATTCTGTAAGTACAGTACCAAGCAAATCCTAAATATGAGAATTATTAATGGACTTTACTACTAGTCTTTTTAATCTTTTGCCAGCATATGTTCATCTATGTTACCTTGGTCTGTCTTGTTTCCTGATGGACATAAAAGGCAGGAACTGTGCATTATCCTAGTCTTAATCAGAGACAGCAGCACAAGAACAATGTACCTCTACCTATCACTTGGATAACACTTTAGCACTGGCTATTCTTTTATAATGAAGACTGTGTAATAAAAGATACCTGTAATGTGTCCTGTCCTTATGCTTAACAATAACATTCATTACATGATATGCTATATAATGGGAATACCAGTTCTTAACCTGCTCAGTAACAAAGTACTGCATTATCACAATGCAATTGCAGTTTGGCTGGAATTTCCTGATAATCTGTGGCTGGAACTCACATTCTTTTCCCCAAAGGGACATACAGTACAGTAGATCAGCCTGTAACTGCAAAACTACAATTGGAGTATGGCTATCTTTAACCTGTGTAATACCCAAGGCATAAAAAATGTGATGCTTTGTAAAGTGGTGCTATACATTGCTAAATACAAATCAAAGAACTTTCATTGACAGGTCAGTGAGATATTTTTTATACAAGATCTAGTGTCACATTAAAGGTAATCACAGACACAATTATGTGGTGGAAATTCCAGTGGAAAGCCTGTGAGGGGGACTTGATGTCTGAGGGGATTGATAGTGCTGGAAAATGCCTTTCACCTCTCGGTCACTGGTTCAAACATGGGCCAGGCTGATTGTGACCTAAAGCTGTTACTGCTTGACAGCTGTTCAATGACCTACGTGAAACGAGCAGATTCAGACCAGTACCTTTTGGGGGGATATCCACTCCCCATGGAACATGCAGCTGCAGCAGATATCAACTGCAAGCATCTGAGGAGCTTCCAGCAGCTTGAGGAACTGTATGGACTGCATGGACATTGCTCCCAGACGCACTGATTCCAAGCAGAGTTTGCCATACATACACATCCTGGTTTGGAAGCATTCACACATCCTACATTTCATAAGACTAGATATTTTGGCTCAGTGAGACTGCTTTCCAGTAAAGCAAATGTTTCCCTAAAATAATTTAAACTACAAAAACAAAAAAACCCAAAACCAACAACTACAACAACAAAAAAACCAAACAACACAGAACACAACATGAAATTTTCTAACTAAGTTTCAAATTCTAGATTGTATTTACCACAAGTGTTGACAATTCAGACACAGAAGAGAGTACATTAAAACTGAAAGTTCAGTTTAAAAGAGTACTTTCAGTTTCCTACCTTTTATTACAAATTTTCAAGTATTCTACCAAGTTGGCAGATCCTATGTAAAGAGGAAGAACAGAGAGAACAGTTTAAATGAGAAACAGTACAATAAAAAGAGAAGCAAGAGAGAACTTTAACTGCTTCATGCCGGTACCTTCTATCCTAAATACAAGACAATAAAGTTGGGAATTTTTCCCTGCTTAGGAAGACTGGGATTCAATGGCAATCCTAAAAGAACTTAAATATAATTCAAGTGTTTCTGTATTAAAACCAAAGTTTATATCCTGAAGAAAGACATTCACTTTCTGAATGAAAAAATAATTTTTTTTTTCCTTTCCTTTGTGATGTCTCTCACATAAAGAGGAAAAAAGTACTTTTTATTCTAAGATTAATAGAGCACACAAAATATGGATACAGCAGCATGAAAGCTACCAAAACTCCAAGAGTCTACTTTTCTGTAAACTTATAGCTCCAAATACCTTCTAAAGTCCGGGATCCAAAAAAGGATCCTCTTAATTTTAAGCTTCATAGGGGTTTCAGATTAATTAGAACATGCAGCAAACGTGAGATCAGGTACCAGGCATTTACTGAAAGTTCTTAATTATTGGTATAAGCTAGCTCTGATTAACCCATGTGCTGGACGGATGAACTCATACTGCTGCACAATTTTAGAAACAGAAAAGCTAGCAGCTATTCATCTGGAGAAATTAGGTATTTAACAGCTAGCTAATTCACTATTAAAGCATTTAAACCAAAGAAAGAGCTAACCTGAGTAAGTAATGAAAATTCTTAGCTTGACCCTACATTTAACCTCAGTGTGATACCTAAACAGTCTACTCATTCATTCTACATCAAAGTGACGCTCATGAAACACTACATTTTAATTAGGATGCTTTATAATATGGAACAAAAAAGTATTGAAATGAAACACATAATTAAAACACGTGTCATGCTGAATCATTTTCATTTATATCACAATGCACCCGTGCCATGACACTGTTGCTACAAGCCCTGAGTGCTACTGAGGACATATTTACCTACCAGCAGGAAATCTCATCCAAGAGAGTTTGAAATCCTGGCTGTCCATATTTGTCTATACAAATCCTAGTAACGCACTTGCCACTGAGCTTATTCTGGAAGGACTCTACATTCAGCCTAAGACTACTGCCAGTACCTCTGCCCTCTTCTGCATATTGATTAGTGCACAGATGGGGGTGGGGGCAAAAAGAGGAAGAAAATAAAATGAAACTACCAAATATTTCAGCCTGTCACAGCATAGTAACTGAAATATGCTTTTTTCCTTTACAAATTAATATTTCTGTTACAAACCAGTGAAGGAAGTTTATAACACCAATAACACCTGAGAAATCAGTCACTACTGTAGTTAATGACTGGTTTGGTAGATTGTTAACTGCCCTTAACTTCCCATGAGTGGTTAACTAACAAACCAGTCATTACCTACTTCATGGGGATTAGAGGTTAAATAAACTTGATTACAAGCTACAAATGTGAGTAATTTAAAATGTTACTGGTTATTACAAAAATATATGGTAATAATTTCCTCTTTAATGAAAGGGAGCATGTTTTTAGTGGTCCCTAGTTTCTTGTTGAGGCTTAGGAAAAGAGATCAGTGTATGATTAATAGCTACATTCTTAGGATGGGTATCTGGAGCTAGGTAGCAAAAATGAATACTCACTACCTGTCTGTATCATAAAAATACAAAAACATCACTCTATGTGTAAATAAACATGGGGTTTGTAGCATGTATTCTTAACTTGCAGTTGAAAATGTTTGTGGCCAACAGATGCAGATTTTGCATACACACATATGGGAGAGAAGGGTAATCCTTTACTTGCACTGAGGAAAAAAGTCACAGATCTGAAGAATTCAAATATATAAAACTATTAGTCCAGAAGAATCTTTGAAGTGTAGTGATACTTGCAGGAACCCAGAATAAACTTCCTCTTTCAAGAGAAATCTCACATGGTAAAACGATTGACAATGTAACTAAAACAGGTAAATCTTAGTCTTAAAGTTTACCAAGTTTGGGACTCAAATCACAGAACCAGGTTCAGAAACAGCATAAATTTTCAAGAAGAAACAAAGTCTAGGTGTCTAAATATCTCACTGTAAACACCTGAAAGAATGCACCAGCTACTGACTGTGGTGGCAGTGTAAACTGAAGAAATGATATTGCACAGTGCCAGGCTCAGATTTCCAGAGCCATCTGGATTTTCAGAGATTATCAGAATGCCTTAAATAATTTGAAAGTGCTAAAAGGAACTAAGTCAAATGTGGGGCAAGGAAATAATACTTCACACTTACTCTAGTAAACTCAACATGGGAAATAAGCGTAATTTATGCTATTGTGAAAGAGTTTAAACAGACACTAAAACTCCTGAACTAGAGTGGGACAATGACCAGGGTAAGTAAACGTGGAAAGTTCTAAATCAAGAGGATGGTTCACCAATCTCAGATTAAGGGAAGATGATAAAACATTTATCCCATCCTGAAAATCTAAGAGCAAATCGAGGGGAAAAAAAAATAGTCACCGTTTGCCATCACAATTGTTTGTGTTCTTTAGAATTTGATACAAAATTGAAGTTACAGAGGGAACTGCTGCTGGCATGTAGGGCTAGGAGGATCACAGGTTTTGTATGTATAAACATAAACAATTAAAAGTATTTTATAGTCACAGGGAGAATGATGGATCAAAGCTATACAGTTTAAAGACTAGCATGCATGAAGAAAAAGCATTGCTTCTTAAATAGAAAAGGCAGTCTCCTGTAAAAAAGCAGCTTCCCTTAACCTGTAGCTTTGATGTGATAGCTCACTATCAGTTAGCTTCTAATCTGAGGGTCAATCACCTGTAGTTCAATTTGATATATTGCAATCCACAAAATACTATAAAAATATAGCATTTCCTTTTGGGAAAACTATATTATTCAAGAATAGTCGACAAATACAGTTGAACAGTAAAAGAAAGAAACCAACCCAATTTTATTGATACACTTACTTTCATGGTTTCCTTCCTCATTAAGAGTCTCTTGCAACACTGAGAAACTTTCATACTAAAAATTGACCACTACTGTAGTCACCTTCTCTTCCCAAAGCCCCAGTTTGGTTAATACTGTATTAAACTATATTTAATAATATTATAAGTGGTGCAGAATTCCTTCCAACAGGTGTATGAACCCCAGGAAAAAACATGGTTTCAATAACATTGTGTGGTTTTATTGAACATAGACTAGTGCTTTCTGCACTTGCAATTAAAATGTTTCAACACAGAGAGGGTTCAGTTCTATGTGTACCATACTAATAAACACTAAATAGTATTAAGTGTCACATATACAGGCCACCAACTTCACAGCTCAATTTCAGCAATAAAGCTCAGCATTTTTATGTTATGATTATTATACAATAAAGACAGGAATTTCTCATAATGCTATTTGTGCAGCTATGATACCATTTAAACAGATTCTTAAACCTATCAAAAAACTACTTTAAATCACTGGAACTGCTGTTGGTTTCTGATCAGTTCAGAAAAAAATATGCAATGAAACAGTGGTGCCGGTTCTCATCTTCTGCAGGAAAATGCTTCAAAAACACAAACCCGTCAACAGCATTTTCTGAACCTGCATGAAACTTCTAGCAAGCCCATGTGCAAACACGTACAGGACATTTCAAAACCAGACATCAGGTGCTAAGAACAAACATATCCAGCCATCTCAGCCCTAGGTCACACCCACTCAGCCTGTCACACCCACTCCTTAGCACAGAGAGACACCCTTCAGTCTATCCAGCTCCTCTTTAGTGGTTGCCAACCCCAAACAGTCTATGTGCGCTATCTAACAAAAAGAAAGAAAAACTCCCAATTTGGAAGAAGTCCCCTCCTCTGGATAAAAGACAAGCCTTTACTGAAGAGACCTCCTGCCAGAAGGTCCATCACACTGGAGGGTATTCCCCAAAAGACAGGCACAGGTAGTAGGCTAACAATGACAACCATCAAGCACCAAAACAGCAGCAATTATATACGTTGATGAACTACACTTCTGCCTTACTAGGCCTCCCTTTTTCACACAGCACAGCAGAGATTCTGTGAATTTACAATAAAGCTCCTACTGGCCTTAAAATCATCAATAACCAGAGGCACCATAGAAGACAGGAGCGTGCTCCAGCGGACAGAGCACAGGACTAGAAGGTCGCAAGAGGACGATCTCGTCCTCTAAGTCCCACTGACCTCTGTCTCTCGTTCTCTGCCCCCAGCATGCACATGCCTGCATCTCATCCACACAGGGACTTGTCACAATGCCAGGTTGGAACACCCAGACTACTGGCACCCTCTCCCTCATACACTAAGACAAGTCTTTCCTTCATACAGAATTTTGACAGCCTCTCGTTATATGGACAAATAACCTCAAATGAGATAAGACAAAAAGCAAGCATGGAAGTACAGGCATTTAACTACATATGAATCTTGAGTTGAAGATCAATTTTTCAGCACACTGTAATTTTGTAAATTATTTAATAATGATTGAGAGTTTTCTCTAGAACAAATATGAATCTAGAGTCAAAAATAAACCAAAGTTTCAGATACAGAATGTGAGATTTTATTAAAATAAGCATTTAAAACTGTCACAATGTATGGGTTTTTTCCTAGTACTTAATGTAAATTAGAAACAAGAAAATGCAAGTTGATATTTCCAAGAATATTTTCAGGTGTCATGAGATCAGGATATTTCCCTTTTCTTTTTTTGGGGGGGTGGGGAGAGAAGGGGTTATATGGGAGGGAAAGGATTAAGTGCACATGATGTACTTGAAATATATCCACAGCATTTTAAAAGCTGAAAATAAAAGCTTTTAAGAGCTACATTTTGGGGTCTGAAAGGAGAATTGATACAGAAAGCTAACCTGGCATGATTTTAGGGGATATATCTAAAAAGCCTAATCATTGATAATTCACAATTTGTGAGCCTGGTGGGATTTCATGCAGAGCACTAGCCTCACTAAGGTAATTGTTGCTATTGAAACAACACTGGCTCAGCAGCATGCTGCTTTCTTCCTCGCCTCTGGGCACAGGAAGGATCAATATTTGTTAGGATTGCTTCTTGTTCCAACAATGTAAGATTTACAATACTTGCTAGGATTCTCACTTTGTCTTCACACAACTCATCAGTGGAACCCAATTACTAACCTCAGACAAACAACATTAACATGAGCCTCTATGCTTCTTTATTGCCCTTCATCCAAGTCTCATTTCAGGGTCTTCAGGCAGTGCCACTATAACAGATACTACACTTTAAAGTGTGCTCCAAGGAATAAATTTTCAGTCTTTCATTACTCGTACCTTGATTTACTTCATATCATCTTGCCGCTATAGACAAAGATAACACACTGTAAATTACAGCCATCCTGTCTTGTAGTTTCAGAGGTAGGGGGAAGGCAGGGAGTGATGCTTTTGCACTACAATTAGCACTGGGCACCAGAGCTTCATTGCTATCATCACTAGTGTCTGAAACTTGTTTTATCAAAGATGCAAAACCATTATTTCATATAAACTCATTTCCTAAATTGCTTGATATTTATTTCACGCTCTGATAAATGAGAAACTCTACGTTAAGAGAAAAATACATATTTTTGTATTGTTTATTGCATTAACTTAGGATACATAATCTCATCTAACTTTACTCATGGGGCTATTTCTGCAAATTTTTCAGTCCTGATGTCTTAATAACACAGTGGCCTCTGATAGTTTGCTGTTCATTATGTTCTACTTCAAGCTCAATACACAAAAGCAAACCCCCAACCTGGATAATTCTGTTCCAAATCTTTCAACTATTAGTGCATAGTCGGCAATAGAAGGCTTGGAAAACAGTCATTGGAAAAATTCCTTCAAGTTAGCTGTTGCAGTACCCCCTTATTTGTCCTACAATTTCCTCCATCCTCCATCCTATTCCAGTGGCTGATAACTAAGAACATTAGTTTTATGCGACTTGTCAAGCTCAAATGAAAAGAGAGCTAACTTTAATGACACTGCAATTAATCGCCCCAATAGACAGACAGCTAAAAGACAAGATATTGACTTCATTAAGGATAATGTATTATGTCATTAAGTTGGTAGGGTCACCTTGTGTATCATATATGCTTGCTAATATATTGGCATTTTCCTCAAATAAGATAAATTCACATATGAGTGATAAAGCTGATTAGAAAATGTTTAATCTAAAGAGACTAGTTTCCTTATATTCCACTTTGCAGCCCCAGGTATAAGTGAACTAGTAAAAATCCATTATAGATCCAGGTTTACCTCAAATAACAGGTCCCAGCAATTTACAACCTTTCTGGGTTTGTTATTGGGTGAGGTTTATTTGTGTGTCTTTTTTCCTACCCTTGAGCTCGAGTATTATTTGTGCAGATTGCATTTCAGATTTGATTTTAAATGTATAATTGTCTGCAGTACATTTAAGGTTAAAATGACCACTGCATACTAAATTAGTATTTGTGCGTGAGGGCTTAACCCTTTACAAGCCAGGAGTTAAAAATGAGTTTAATTTGAGAAAGGTACTACAATAATTAAATATTATAAAACTGATAATTTCTTATGATTAAGAAACTATTCTTTTTAGCCCCATCTGAAAGCAGTTTTTTGGGGGGGAAATTATGGGGTTTTTTTTTAAATTAATATCATAGAGCATTGCAAAAATACATCTGAAAGCAATTTGTGCCACTTAATACTATACAAATAAAATAGGTATTGATATTCACTGCCTTCCTACTCCTTTCCATAAGATGCACTGGGTAGGCATGCTTCTCTCATCAGTACTGTGTTCTCAGGTTTTCAAGTAAACAGAGAGCTGCTGATTTCATTACACTAGTGACTATCTGCATATTGCAATTTTGTAAATTACTTAATAATATAATTAAACCTAATGCACTAGAAGAAATCTGTTTTATACACATGGTCTGTTCATTCCATTAACTGTTTCAATAAACTGAAAAACAAAAATAAGCAGGGCACTGTTTATTTTAAAACCTCATCACTACAAGATTCTGCTATTCTGTTTAGATTTACATTTAGCAAAGACTTCTTAGATGCCAGACTTACCTACTCAGATCTGACCTAACACTCCATCTAAATATTTTATAATTTTATTTACTATCATACTTGAATGATTTTTTTTTAAAGAATTTTCATACTGTGCATAAGACTGGGGTAAAGAAATTAACAGATTTGCTTTATTCACTGAGCAGCAAGGTGATATTTTAAAAGGAACATGATTGTTTGCCTGTTGCTATTAATTTATTTCAGCAGCTCCTCAAGAAAAAAAAAAATTATACTCTGGAGGAGAACAGTCTGTTAATGATCAGTTTGACTCAACGCCACTCTAGGCAACACACATGACCACCTTGAAAAGAACAAACATTAATTAGCATCGCCTACAATTCCTGTTTCCAAACCATACTTTTTAACCTATACACCTAATCTTTTCCAATATTTCCATTAAGGCTGTCAAAAGCAGAAGTTTGGGAACCTTTGCTTGTGACCTTGGCATTTCTTCTCAGGCTTAACGTATTGGCATTTTTTCCTCTGACTGCATCGTTTCTCATTTGTCATGATTATTGTTGAATTTTTCAACTGTCATTCTCGAACGTAAATCAATGGTTGTCGACTTCCCCTTTGTCATATCTGCACTGCCAACAGCCTTTCCCTTCTAAATGAGGCTTCCTCCCTTTCCATCCATTAAAAAAGGCCTGTCTTTTGGAGAAGTCAATCCTTTGTTAGGTCACTCCATTTATCATTCTTCCAATCAGTACCTGACATACTTATTCAGCCAGGTCTTCAACCACACAATCATTGTTCATTTGGTGGGGGGGGGGGGGGGGGAGAGGAGAGAGAGGAAAGGGGGTACTTTACTTATGCATGGTGGTTTTTACTATTTATCTTGACCAGTTTTATATTTTTCAATGCCCTTGTATCTTTAGGGGTCCTTACTTGCTTGAAGGAAACACCAAATTCAGTAGAATAAAACTCCCCACACCTACAGGGGGAAGCGGGGAGAGAATGCCAAGAAAACATTTCACTGTATTAAGAAAAAGAGAAACTAGATGAGCAAGAAGAATCTAACATAACTAATTCTGTTTTGTTACAAAGGGGGTCGAAAGAAAATAAAAATCACTTCTATGCTAAAAAAAACCCAAACACCTGGAACAGAAATAGTAATGGATTGCATGATCTCTTTGACAAGGTTTAAGACATATAAAATTGTACTACATAAAAACAGTATCTAAGCAGAATATTGGTTCATAGTGAGTTACAGAAGCCTTCAGGACATGACTTGTTCAATAAAGAAAAGGAAGTTAGTATCTGTTATTTATGCAGGTACAATCATGTTTAGTTGAGCAAATTCTCAGGGCTTTGATCCCCTCTACTAATATTTCAAACAGGCCTTCAAATGATGTTACTAAGGTGTTTCTGTCATTACTACATATCAGATAGGAATGCCTGAAGTTTGTAAGAGCTACTGACAAAAGCAACTAGCTTTTCCTCCATGCTATCTTCTTCTTCTTGTTTCCTGTCCCAGGCCAGAGATGAGTCAATATCCAACACTTAGTCAGGCACACCTGCCTCCAGCTCTTTAAGGAGATGGCAAGAGAGGAAATCTCTACACCCAATTTCTAAGACATACCCTTCACTACAGCAAACTAGTCCAGAAGTCCTATTCTAAAACTGCTTCAATTACTAAAGCACTGCCCCGTGTCATGTGTACATCCAGCCCTTTCCTACTAAATAGCACAAAAGGGAAAAGAGTGCATTGCTGCCATGTAAGGGCGGTTTCTCCCACAAATTAAAATGGAAAGATGCAAGCTTCTACTACTGTTCCTTCTGAGCATGACAGAATGCTTTTATACCAGCTCACATACCCACATTTCACCAAAACCCTAAGCAGGAATAATTAGCAAGAGAAACACAGGCTAGAGAAACCTAAACTGCATGTACAACTGACACAGGTACAAGCATTGTACAGACCTCATTTCATTAACATCCAGTACATTTGCTAACCTGATCCTTTACAGCAGCTAGAAATACACAATTTAGATATATCTTCTCTCATACTTAATAAAACAAAGGAAATATTCTAATACGTGAAAATGTTAATAGGTGAAAAGCTAAATTTAGACAAACTAAGCTGTAGCTATTCTGTTCTAAGATCTTACTAAGAGAAGGAGGTCTGCTGAAAAACCTTCAAAATTCTGCTGCCTTCTAGAACATCATAAGTGGGACTTTTCTTGATAGTGTCTGGCTCCCTACCAAAACCATAAAAGACACAAAAATCAAGTTAACATGTCTATTGCTGCAATATCACATGCTACTGTTTTTTGCATGTTTTCTCTACAAAGATTGATATATTTAATCCCCACAATAATGACACACATACACATATATATATGTGAATATATATTAACTGGACACCAAAAGTAAAGTACATATAAACTTTGGAAGTGAGAGAAAAGAGGTCTTTGAGATGCATGATTTAAATTCCTTGATGTGTCACATATCTTAATTTGACCTGGAGTCATTCAAACAGCAGCTTGATCTTCTACTTCCTATTTGCAAGCAATTACATACCCCATAGGGTATTATGGAAACAAATTTTTCAAAATTATTTTGATGAAATTCAGATGAGGATCTTGGGTGGGCAGATCAGCAGTAAAGCATAATGAAATGGAAGGTCAGGGCATTTTGAACACTAGAAAATTGATTCCTTACTTGATAGCAGTTACCTGCTCCAAGGTATGTGTTTTACTCTCTCAATGGAATTTATATGGAAGAAAGAATTTTGTCTAGAAATAAGCAATATTTTCACACAGGATAACAACAAATATGCAACATTTCTATCAAAATTAGGTACATCATCATCTCTCAGAGTCCAGTTTACCACCAATTTCTGCATTCAAGTCTTTTAGGTGAACACATATAAGTAGCTGAGTGCTACAAGATATGCTGCTTAATAATACTCTAACTCCATATAAAATCAGAATTATGAGGCAAATGAGATCCCTTTTGGTTTGAGGTATTTCATTACAAAAGATAAACCAGTATTTGTTTCCCCTTTCTTTTAGGCCCCACACATTCATATGTTTGACCTTGCTGCAGAGAGGCAAAAGTGATTTTCACACTGCTATATTTTAAAACTTTATACGGAGAATCATACAATCATAGAATCATTTGGGTTGGAGAAGACCTCTAAGATCACTGACATGGCTGGGCACTGGAACAGGCTCCTCAGGGAAGTGGTCATGGCACCAAGCCTGACAGAGTTCAAGTATTTGGACAATGCTCTCAGGCGCATGGTGGGATTTTTGGGACTGTCCTGTGCCAGGGCCAGGAGTTGGACTCAGCAATGCTTGTGAGTCCCTTCCAACTCAGCATATTCTGTGATTCTGTGACCTTTCAAAGCCAATTTTCAAGTTACCAAAGTACAGATATCTAAATGCTAACATTTAGATTTCTCATTAAATCCACTTTGCTACATAGATAACTACTAGCATTATATATGGTGCTCCAAACTTGAGATGAGAACTGATTTGATTTACTGATCTTTTCAATCCCCTTATACCTTGCTTAGTAAGACATTTTATTCACGTACTTCTGAGGTAACAAAGGCAAATGCTCTGCTACTATGTGTCATAGAAGCTTTATTTATTTATTTATTTAAGCTGTATATGGTAAAGGGTCATTTCCTTGTGGAAAAATAAAATACAGCTGATATTGTTTTAAATCATACCATGTAATCCCATTCTTGTCCAAGCAATGGATTTACAGATAACAGCAGCAATCTTCCTAAAGTATAAGAAACCAGTGACCCTTCTGGAACCACAAAGTGACACAAAGAGGTGTTATTTGCAAACCAAAAGAGCTATTAATACACAAAAACACTATATTGCAAGCAACAGTACAGATTTTTTGAATGTCTAAGGAGTAAGGAAAAATGAGCAGAGGTTATAGCTCCAGGTCTAACATCACAGGTTTGTGCCTAGCAAACAGCACTTTTTATTGCATTCATTCCCTGCTAGTTAGGACTTTTACCAACTAAAGAAGGGGAGAAATAAAGTATCTTACTTGGCAAGCAAAAGATGCTATTCGTACACTGAAGGAGTGTTGTGGGAGGTTTTTTTTTGTTTGGTTTGGCGTTTTGGGGGTTTTTTTTCCCCTCATCTTGTCCAAGTAGAGAGTTTTATCATTTACACATTTGCTTAGACATACATATATATATGTATGTATGTATGTATGTATGTATGTATGTATTGAAATGTACTCGTGTGTATTGGCAACAGACACTAAAGGAAAATTGCCTGGATTAAAAAAAAAAAAACAACCAATCTGTAACATCATCACCTATTTAGAAGCTCATAAAATAGCTAGACATAAAAGGCATGGATTACTGCAATTTCCTCATTTATTTAGTTTTGTAATTTTATATTAGATGCTAATGAGAGAAGGGAGAAGTGAACATTCTTATTTGATTTTTTCATTATGTATTTTGAAATTGTACCCATAAAGAAAGAAAATGCCTTTTCCTTTAGGTCCAGCAAGGAGGATCCTTAAAAGCTGGGCCACCATATATTCCCCCAAAGCAAACACATTCAATGCTCTTTTATGTAAAAGATAGTAATGAACATGTTGATTCTCAAATGCAAACAATACTGTCTTTCAATACAGTATTTTAAAATATGTTTAAAATACCTAGCAACACACTAGATTTTTCCATCCTGCTAATATATTCTCAATTTTCTGCTGTTGTTTCAACAAAGGACAAATAACAATGGTTATAACATTTTAACTGGGGGATTTCTGCTTCAGGATGCAATAAATTTTCAGACACTTGATATTCAAAAAAAGAAGCAAGTATGCTATGGGAGCAACCAATTATATGGGGGTTAATCTGTGTATTATAATCATGACATAATTGTTTTCCATTAATTAGCTAATATGTGTTTGTAGACAGAAAATTTATTCTCCCATTCAACACAGTGCCACTGAAATAAAACATAAAAGATTATATGGACATACATCTTAAAAAGTCCATATTTGAGTTAGACTGTTGTTATAAATGACATCTGACCCAAAATCTAGAAGTGCTTTTGATCAAAAACTATGACCTTTGTTTCCTTTTCTGTTTCACAAGAGAACTGCTAACTTGCATTTTATTTCCAAACAGCCTTAGTAGCAATCAGAACAAATTCTGTGAAGCTACACCCAGAAACTTAACTGCATTTTATAACTTCTGTCACAATTATAAACTGAGTCAAATCCTGAAAAGTATTGAAAATATACCTAACAATATTTCCTTGAAGCTTCCACTTCACTCAGTATGTTTCAACTTGTGTTCCAGAACTCCTTTAATATGTGATATGCATTTTTTGAATGCTGGTGCACGAGCTGTACCTTGCTTTTTACTTGCATTTTTCTACTGGACATTATTTTGTCAGTTACATTAAAGCAACCCACTGAAAATTATAGCATGGACTGTATTTCTAATGCCTTTCTCATACAGCTGCTATGAAGCACAGTGCCTTTTAATGCATTATCCTATACCAAATACACACACATATATATATATAATTTACATAAAGATTTTTAAAATTTTTATATTTTATTCTTTTCCCCATTTCTCCTTAAAAGATATTTGTAACAGATTATAACAGGAAACTGTATTTCAAAGTTACTGATTTTATTTTTAAAACCTGTACTGACAGTTATTCAGGGGTTTTTTCTACAACCTTTAAAATATAAATAAAGTTCCCAGATTTGTGGAAAACCTTTAAAATCTATGAGTGCTGCAATTTGTGTGGCACTGCATTAGTACCAGGTATAAATCGTAATGACGTATAGCCAAATGAATCTCAACATTTAAAAAATTTCAAGGAAAAACTGTTTGGTTGGGTTGATAATCAGATTTATAAGCCAATACCTTATAAATGGCTAAAATGAGACCTCTGAGACAATTACTTGTGGTTGGAACACCAAGTTCTTCCAATGCTTACAGGGACAAAGCTGCTTCCATAACAGAACCATTTCTGCCTCTCAGAGAAGCAATGGGCAAGTACAGTTACACAAGAGGGAAGTGAAGGGAAGGTCACAGGGCTGTGTGGTACATTTAAAAATGCCAGAAATAGATGCTGATCATCTTGTATTTCTTTTTCAAAAGGGCCTCTAATCAGTTCTAAATTTCTTAGACAGTTTGCTTTCTTGCTGCACCTAGAAATGTGTCATTTGTCTATTAAAAAACATAACAGCTCACCACCCCTCCTCACCGGCTTTCATTGGCCTCTCTTTTTTTCCCCGTTTAATGTCTCTAACTTCATGCCATGTTCTTTTCCTCTTTCAGCACGGCTGAGCAAGGCTGACAGGCGGATTCCTTTGCTTTTCAGGGTATTAAAGCCACTTTCCCGCTCTGACAGCCTGTTCTACTCTGCCACCTTATAGCTCTGGCTTCACACTTCTCTGGGCAGCCACTGCTTCTTGACAGACCACTGTCACTTCCCATCATCCTCTCTGTATATCCTGTTCTCTCCCCCTCAGCACGCATCCCGACTTTCCAACCAATGCAATTATTTTTTTTGACAAGCCATCCATCAGCTTTAACTTTAAAAGCACTTTCCGCTGATATCCATTGTTAAATCCCTTGCTTTTTATGGAGCTTGCATGAGAGAATATGATATCAGACATTCAAACTACCAAACCATGTAAATTTACTTTGTTCTCAGCTATGTTTCCAATTTCACGTCCAATTTTTCGGTACATTATGCGTAGTTGTTGTGCTTAATATGATGTTGTCAAATCCCATTAAAGTTCACTGCATTGCACGGCTTTAAAAACAGGTTACAATTTGCATTCTATAAAGAAAGGAAGGAGTGCAGTCTGAAGTCAAGCTGAATCTTATTAAAATTATCTGTTCAATTGTTACATTTGTAGATGGAGTAATTTTGAGGCATTAGCTGAGACACATATGAAAATGTCAGTGTGCCAACTAATGACAATGAAAGCAAAAGGAATGTATCTGTGAAACTCAATAAAGCTCCTTTGCTGGTGACATAAATTTGATGATAATCCGAGGAAATGAATAAGGGACCATCCAGTTTGAATAGGAATTACCTTTTCTATTAAATCACTTTGCTGTATTTCCACTTGGCCTACATCTTGGTCCTATGCCACAATGAGTCTCTCTCAGTGGACTAAAAAAAAAATCCCCACAGGACTAACACTCTCTTGAGGAGTATCCTTAGTGTAAGCCTCATAACCAATTTCAGACAAACACACTTAAAAAGCAAGGAAAAAACTAGCCTCCCCTCCCCACTTTCTGCATGTAAGTGCAGAAGAAATTATTCCTAATGTACTATATGCAGACATGTCCAGTGACCAACACCACTGTGCTCTCCATGCAGGATCTTATGCACAAAAGCTTGCATTCTTACATAAAGCAAGACAAATCTATATAAATAGACACCGGTATAAATGAAAAGTTCAAAAGTGCTAAAATGCTAGGAACATAAGGATTCATGAGAAAGTCAATTTTTTTAATGGCATATTTTAATACAGTATCTCACAGTCTTTAAAACCTACCCTTGGCAACTGGTAGCATGGCTTTTTCTTAGAGCAAGACATGAGACAGACACTGGTAAGTAATGCTTCTGCAAGTATCGTTCAGTTACCACTGTGTATTTTTTGCAATTCAATACAATTAAAACCTGCTATAAGTATGCAAACACAGTATGTAGCTTAAGTTACATCCCTGAAGTTACTCTTTGACTACAAAAAGAAAGAAATAAGCCTGTTTGGCATATCTAAGCTCTCACCCTCAGGTAAAATCTTTTCGGATTCACCCTGCCATTTCTCAAAAAGCATGTTAAGAGGTAAAGTTCAGACTTCTGGAACCTATTTAAAGCAAAGAGGCAAGGACAACACTAAAAGAATTGACCAACAGCTGCTCAGTCAATAGGCTCAACACAGATGCCTTATAATGGAACAGTATGTAATGGTCCCCAACAAAAGAGAGCAAAAAAGACTTGCTCATCTAGAAGTGCTAATCTGATTAAGGATTACCATAATTTATCTTTTCCAGATCTATTTAAGTTTATTCTGAACAGTTTTTCTGTGACTTTGCACAGGAACAGGTTACAAATAAAGTTACTCTTTGCATACATTCTCCTAATCATGTTTCTCCAAATAGCAATTCATCCTATTTTGAATTTCACACAACAAATTTCCAAGTTCTCTATTAAGATTATTAGAGGCCTCCAAAACCTCTGATTCTCTTGTCCTTCTGTTAACCAGCTACAATCAAATACTATATTACCTGCCAGCTAACTGTACTATCTCTGTCCAATCCACTGTATATTAACGTCATCCATTTTGGATCTGGTTTTCAAGGAAAACATGAGCACTGGAGAGTATATAGGGTACTAATTATACACCCAGTTCTATCCCACACATCACTGAGCTACTCTGCCCAAATCTCTCCATCCTTCTCTCCCTTCAGTGAATTTTCCAAATTTTTTCAAGAACTTGGAGATAAACAGATGTATTCAACAAAGGCCAGTGTAAGGTCCTGCACCTAGAGAGGAATAACCCCAGGTAGCAGTACAGGTTGGGAGTTGACCTTCTAGAGAGCAGCTCTGCAGAGAACAATCTGGGAGTCTTGGTGGATGACAAGCTGACTATGAGCCAGCAGAGTGTCCTTGCTGCCAGGAGGGCCAATGGAAATCTGGGGTACATCAGGAAGAATGTGGCCAGCAGGTCGACAGAGGTGATCTTCCCTTCTACTTGGCCCTAGTGAGGCCACATCAGGAGTGCTCTGTTCAATTCTAGTCTCAACAGGTCAAGAAAGACAAGCAGCTACTGGAAAAAGGACCAGCAGAGATAACAAAGATGATTCAGGGTCTGGAGCATCTCTCTGATGAGGAGACACTGAGGGAGCTGGGCCTGTTTAGTCTGGAGAAGACTGAGAGGGGATCTCATCAATCCATACAAACATCTCAAAGGTGAGTGTCAGGGGGATGGTGCCAGACTCTATTCATGGTGCCCAGAAACAGGACAACAAGCAATGGCCATAAACTAGAACACAAGAAGTTCCACCTCAACATGAGGAAGAGCTTCTTTATGTTGAGGCTGGAAGAACACTGGAACAGGCTGCCCAGGGAGAGCATGGAGTCTCCTCTGAAGACATTCCAAATGCACCTGGATGGTTCCTGTGTCACCTGCTCTACATGACCATGCCTTGGCAGGGGAGTTGGACTGGATGATCTCCAAGGGTCCTTTCCAACCCTAATCATCCTGCGATTCCTTAATTTTACACTAAGTTAAGTTTAAAAATAATGAAGCTTACACCAAAAAGAAAAAATAGGGAACTTGTGTATGTCATTTAACTAAAATCAGCAAAAGTGTAAGTATCCTGAACTACACAATAGTTACATTCATTCTGTGTGTCTAAAACATTCTTATTTTCATGCCATATTTAAGAAATTGAAGAACATAGTTCTGACCCAAGCAACCCATTAAAGATACTATGCCTTCTTTAAACCTCTTTGGTGAACTACTGATGTTAACTTCTACAATTTGCACCTCAGCATAAACAAATTTTTCTACCTTTTTAGTTCATTTATTTGAATTAGGTACAGCCAGTTCTTTCAAACTTTCACTGTGACAACAGATATTATGTAGAAGAGAACATCTACCATTTAACAAAACAAATAGAAATCTTCCCTGTCAAGCTGTGGAGTAAGATACAGGTACAAATACTAAATCCTCTGTGCATCAGATCCACTGGGAAGCTTATTAAAGCTTGTTCCAGAGAACCTCACTATTTCTGAACCATGTTTGTGTCTGAACTTCCTGTAAGAATTCACACTTCCCAGAAGACACGTTCAGCACAGAAATCTGTAAATCAGTATAATCCATGTGAATCTGTGAAGTCAATTTTTGTGATAAAGGAAGAAGAGTTCGAGAGTTTGTATGTGCCTCTGTAGTTAAGGACCGCTTTAAACATATCTTCTCTGCTTTGGTGTTACATTTTTTGAGCATTACATCCATTTTTTTTTACCAGAAAATGACCAGTGGTACCAACTGTACCATTTATAAAAAAGGAGAATGAAGAGGATCACTTGTCTTCCCATTTTATCCATCTTGCTAGTAAACTGCTTTCTAGTAAACTTTTCTCAAAGATATCATCATTAAAAAAAAAAGAAAAAAACCACAAAGCCACAACTGCTTTTGCTCTTTATAGCTCATATTACTTTACACGAAAGCACTCACAGACTTCAATAAATAAATAAATATATACACACATGCTACTCTTCACAGAGTCATCCTTTAAATCCATCTCTCACACACTTCCAAGGTAACGGATCCTGTTTAGGTATTAAACACATTTGTTAGCAATGTTTAGAACATTTTGCTATTTCCTCTGACAACCACATAAAAATATTATGGTCTTCCAGTGCTTAAAAGCAAACTAATATTGATGTTAACCCCTTCATCTGAAGGGTGGGGGATTTTTTGTTGGGTTTGGGGGTGGGGTGGGTAGTGGGGGAAGGGGGTGTTTTTCATAGTTCATTAAGCTATGCTCATTGGTCCAAAGAGAAAGCAAACTTTTCAATAAACCATATAAGTCATCCAAGAAAATGTAAAATGTAAACTAAAGCAAATGACCAAGGGGGAAAAAAAAGGTTGACTTAGAGGAAAATGTCTCTGTTTTTTTATAGAATCACTTCAAATCTCAGAGTCTGATAAACATTCAGCTCTAGAAGTCATCTTCTTAACCCTACACATCATTCCAATCTTTATAATTAAAACTCTGAGGGTTTACACATCCTTAAAGAGTCAGAAACCACAAAATCACAACAGTCTGGGTTAGAAAGCACCTTTAGGGATCATCTATTCCATCCAATCCCTCTGCAATAAGCAGGGACATCTCAACTAAATCAGGTCACCCACACCCCCATCCAAGCTCACCTCGAATGTGCCCAGGGATGGGGCCTCTACCACCTCTTGAGAAAACCTGTTCCACTGTACCACCCTCAGAGTAAAAAGCTCCTCCTAATGCCTAACCTAAACCTACCCTCTTTTCAGTTCAAAACCTTATTCCACAACATGCCCTTGTGAAGTGTCCCTCTCCAGCCTTCTTGTAAGCCTTCTTTAGGTACTGCAACATGGTCTCAAAGGTCTCTCCAGAGCCTTATCTTCTCCAGGCTGAAGAACCCCAGCTCTCTTGGCCTGGTCTCACAGGAGAGGTTCTCCAGTCCTCTGATCATGTTCTCCCAAAAGCAGACAAAGCCTATTCTCTTCTCTCCTGAAGATGAAAAAAAATTTATAAATACACTATGGCTGGAGTAACCTAACTTTTAATAGTAGTTTAGATTCCTGTCTATCTAAAAGGAGGACAGATTTCTGTAAAGTGAAGCAGACTGAGAATGCATATGGAAATGCTAGGAAAAAGTGAAATGAGTTCCTATCATGAAACAGACATGCATTTGCACTTCACAAATAGTGATTTTAACCCATTTTCAGATTAAAGGCAATGAATAGCAGCCATCCCTTAGAATGCTAGGAAGAGCACTGTTCATAAGACTGCACCCTTTTCATCACTGGTGATCCTCTAAAGGCAGAGTAAACAACAAACTGGAATTACAAAGACTGATGTCCTTTTAGTTCCTGCCTGTAGAGTTTAAATTCACACATGTATCAGAAAGATGGTGACAATGAAAAATTTCTTTTCAACACACTGATAAAGAATGATACTTTCTCACTACCAGATCTTTCCCAAATTTCACAACAGCCTATAACTATGGGTTATAGTAGTGCTCTAAACAATACTTTCTGACTCCATTAATAAAAAAAAAAATCTATTTTACTGCTTATGCAGAAGCCATGTTCTACTTCAAACATATTACAATTTCAAGAGCCCTGAATTAACAATCAAGTACAAGCAAGACCTCAAGTTACCCCAACATTCTCATTGGAACTCGCCACAGTTTTCTAAATGTGTCACTTCAAAGTGACTGAATGACAAAATGTTTGTTTCCTCTGTTAACCTTTCCTACTTTCCAGATAAAACACCTGTTGGGAAAGGAGCAGAAATGGGAATGCATGCACACAGTAGTCTGATAAAATACTAAATTTTTATAAAGTATATTTAATAATAAAAGCAAAAAAGCCAAGATGTTGGTATTCTGGTGGTATTCTTTCATTGTCTGATATGTGTTGTTTGTAGAACATTAAAACAAAACATTTGTGCAATTTCAGAATGCAAGTAATACTCAGCATCCCAAAGACTGAGATACCTCAAAGAACATTATTACAGCATTAGGAAAGCTCCATGGATCTCATGTATGAAAGAACACAGACCAAAGGAAGATTCTGTATAAATGTTAATACACCAATTGAGTGGGAACATTTTTGGATAGCAAATACGTAAGAAGCCACACTATCAGTCATGAACCAAGAAGTTAATAGACAATGCTAGTTTCGTTTTGCACTATTTCTTTTGATCTCATTTAATTCCTTTTTCATATTTTATTCATCTTTACTTTTCACCAAAAGGTGCAACTTCAGCTTACTATGTATCTTGGTCTCTACTAGCAACATGATAGTAGATTAAGCCTTAGATATAAAGCTATTTTCAACATTTTTACTTACTATGAAACTATGTTTATTGGGGGTTTTTTTAGCCATTCATACACCAACACAGACAATCAAATAGGATTAAATAATAATTTAGGATTCAGTTTTCTCATCATCAACAGGGTTAAAATGTCTTTTCCCCCATCCCCAAACAGTGACTGCATTTTCCCTTCCTCCTTTATCCTATTTTCTAACTGTTAAAAGGAAATACAGACCTCTTCAGAGCTAGCAGTTTTGCTTAACTCACTTAAGAATAAAGATTCAAGGCTCTGAGCCTCTGCCCTTACCACCATCAATTCTAGTCCCACCTGAAATTTATAATACTAAAGTGATTGTGGTGAATTTCTGGGAGTTAATCTTTCTGGCTGAATGGTTGTCTTCTTGATGGAGAATGGCAGTTGTCCCTGAGGAGAAGGGTAATAGTAGAATTTTGTCTTTTCCTTTAAGTCAGACTAACCACATACTGCTGCTGAGTCAGCCACACCTGCAAGCAGACGGCAATTGTAACCTTCTTGATCAAGTCTACCTTTCCCAGGAGCACAGCTGGACACAAAATAACCACTAATGTCACCGAAGTGATGTTCTGGGTTGAACATATTAGGAGACCAACCCAATATTTTTCTAATAGCAGAACATCATAATTTAAGATGAAAGAGCTAGAAAGGTTACCACACTAGAAAAACAAATCAAAACAACCAATCAACCTAATGCAAGTGTACTTAAAATGTACTGCAATAGTCTAGTTCAAGTTACAGACAAGTTATGAATGTTGATAAATAAATTATTTATTCAAAGCCTGCCATTTTTAATAGCAAGCAAAAGGGAATGTATGATCCTGTGTGGAGTAAGGGATTTCTTGCATTGTTTATATGCAGGTACACATTATATATATTAAAAACTATATAGGCCTATGCTTTTGAAATACAAGGTTTATTTGACTGATATTAGTTATTTCTACACTGGCTGTAAACTTTGCAGTAAGCAATTACACCCATTTGGAGGCCAAGCTTCTGAAATACATTGCACCAGGGCATGCTGGCTGTTGTTAGGTTTATCCAACTGCCATAGCAACTGCAGCCAGAACATAAAGAGCTTCTCAAAGAGGCAACTTTACATAAGGTCAGCAAGTCCCCTGACAAAAATTTCATATAGTGCTCAGTCTCAGACATACAGACAAATCTTTGCTCTCTTCATAATCCTCAGGCAAAAAAAAAAGCTAATGACAATCACAGGCAACATATTAAATGATAGTATTATCAGCACAGCTGGGATTCCATTCTATAAATAATTTTAAAACTATTACCCAACAACATATTACGATAAAGAGCTGACAAAGGTCTTGCTCAATAAGCAGTTACCAGCATGGTTTTGGTACTAGGGATGAAGGATTTTCTTTCTAAAAAGACTTTTCTTTTCTAAATGCCTATAGTGACTTTTCAGGTGCTTCGATAAACACGTCACTGTCACTTACAATCAGTGGATGCTTCCTTTTGTTGAAAGTTAAAATTAATAAAATCTTGAGAATCAAAATAGCAACAATTACCAAAATCAGACTCTTCCATACTTTATAACAGTACTATTATACAGCACAAATGGGCTTATTCAGCAAAAGGAGAAGCTTTCAAAAATTATACCAAAACACTTCGTAAAATATTGTGCACTACTTGATGGGGAATTCTATCTTTTCTAATCAAAATGCTATCAAAGAAAAGTTTAAGTGCAATTCTGTGACAAATAAGTAGGTAAAAAACGGCAGGTTCACTCAATAGGTCTTCTACCAAAGCTTCCTTGCAATTCTGTGTTCCTGGTTCCTCATGGGCCTTTTTAATCTGAGAAATACTAAATTTAAGAGTGGACAAATAAAGCATTGAACAAATATAAACAATTCACTTCTTCCTCATCAAGTATACGAGATTTAGAGGAACCATGTGGAACACTTCATAACAAACAGAACTCCAAAATCTTGTTTCATAGTGAAATAATGAAGGAAAAATATTTATAATTTTAATCACTTTCCTATATTATACAAATTTTATTTTAAATATTCCCTTCTATAACTGAACAGGAGGAAACACACTAAGTGCATACCTAAAAACCAATGATCTTCAAACAGCTGCTTCCATTTAAATTTGCCCTAACAGTCTGAACATTAGACCCATATTCCATGAATACTTTTAGCCAATTGAAGCTTTGAAACAATGTCCAAAACACAATCAAAAGAACTCAGGAAAATTACAGAAAACAAACTATTTGCATTTCCAGAGCAGATGTTTGATACCTAGGAAGNAAAAAAAAAAAAAAAAACATGAAGCCAGGCACTTTGCAGGATCAGAGAAAGAAAGTTCAGAAGTTCTGTCATGTCTACCAAATTTTTACTGCCTTTAAAGTTTTTTGAAAGTATTTTAATATCTTGATTTGCAAATCTGTTCTATCACATCTGCTTCTCATATTAAGCTCTTCTTCCAAGCCTACAGTAGCTACTATCGTATTGCCTACAGAAACAACACCTGGCTCTCCAACCCAAGAGCTGTACCTCCGAGAGAACCAACAATGATCAACCAGCAAGTCAAAAAGTCTTTACTAGCAGCACACTGCTATGCAAGAAAGATAACATACAGGTAAGAAGAGCAATTTCTATGCGAACCAAGCTCAGGTAAGTGAAACTCTTCTGGCTGACAATGCAACATAAAGTCATTGTGTATTACTGTCTTGGTTCAAGCAAGTGAACAAGTAAATCAACAAGTAAACTTCCATTTGATTTAATATTGTAATCTCCCCTTTTAGAGGAGTTTTAAACTGCATTCATAGTTAGCACTTCCCAAAAAAGTATAGAGGATATAGGTGGGTGGGACAATTGATTTTGGCTGTTGCTCCTTCCTTGAAAGCAATACTGGTTTATCATTATTGGATGGTGTCACAGCACACAGAAAAAATAAAGAGCACATCACAAGAGCAAGTTATGAAAGGAGCATTTAAAAACAAGTTGTTCTCAGTCCAACACTCTGATCCCAAGTCTTAACATTCATTCACTTGGGTGAAAAAAATGTCTAACACATAAAGCAGTCCAGCATCTCTTCTGTACCTGAAGTCCATGAGTTTTCCCCAGCAAATAAAACTGACTGAGGAACTCCAGAAGGAAGACTTCTTCAGACCCAAGAAACAGAATCTCAACAGGTCCATGACACTGCTGACTGCTAATGGGAAGGACAGAGGTTAGACAGCACTCCAAGATAAATATACCTATATATTTCTGGAGCAGACACTCAGAGAAACGGTAACTCCTTTTGAGTGCCATAGCCCTCAGTACATTTGTTGCATTTTCTTTTTAGTAGAAACAAAAGAATTAGATTTCACACCATCAATCCTTCAAAGCTATACTTGTCTTTTCATTAAACAGCAAATTCATTTACCTCAAATATTTTCAGATAAAAATCACTAGTGATACTGAAATGTTAAGCTGCTCAATCCCCCATAGCCTTGACAATTCTGCAAAATTACTTAATGCAAAGGCTAGAGGCCTCCAGAGCAGAGCTGATTCCTCCCAAAGGATAACTCCCCTCCCCAGGTGGATGCAGTTCTCTCTGGGAATTACTTCATGACATCCATCTCTAAAATTATTCAGGTCAGTTCCACTTAGAAGAGAGTGTTAAGAATACCTGAAGAGCATGGACCTAACACCCCAGAAGGCTACACACATTGCTTTTTTATGCATTAATGTCTCACAACTTTTACAGTGTTCCCTTCCACATTCCAGAGATGTGAAAGCAGCTCAGCACTTCATACGCAGATTATGTTACCTGCATCTGAAAGAGGGTTTTTTTTCCTCCCCTTGTCCCACATTAAACTATATTTGTTCTGGTTGTGTGGGAGAGGCCAGTTCTGTAGTTTAACATTATCGTAAAGCAATACCATGCTGCCATGCAATAGCTCTTTAATGTCAACCATAACCTTCATAAATGGGTTTGTAACGAGAAACCCTTGTTTGTCATTCAGTAGGTATGATTGATGCTATGTGAGTGAAGTGTAGCCACAGTGACCATCTCAATAACATGAACAGCTGCCAAATATTCATTTAGCAGAATGAGTTTAAAAAACTTTGAGCAGATTGCTTTCACAAGGCTGCTTTCAACAAAAGGAAACATAATTAACGAGCTAATATCAGCATGTGTCTGGCTAAGCTAATGAATATCAAATTACACAGAATCCTGTATAAATCATCATTATCCTGAATTTTAATTGAACTTGCAATTAAACATGACAAATTTTATATACACTAAACCTTTAATTTATACTTTCAAATAAGAAATAATTTATCATTTTTAGTATTTCATAGTTAATTTCCCAATATGTACACTTCTAATTAACAAGGACAGACAGGCCTTAAAAAAAAAAAAAAAAAAGAAAGAAAAACACACCAAAACCTGCTGAATAGCTCCACTGGTTACATCAACTTTCAGCAGATTAAAATCAGAGGCCAGAAACTTAGAACAGTGCAGCAAACCATTGCTTCTGCAAATCATATTTAATTTCAAACTCATCCTTTGAATACCATATGCAGCTAGAAGAGAACTGAGCTGCAGCAATGTCTAAGGGGCAATTTGAAATCTGAGTTAGATTTCTTCAAAAGAAGCAAGAGTTTTGAAACAAATTCTTAGTAATAACTTTGTAATGCTCCCTTTATAGTTTCTTATTGTTACTATGGACTAGAGCTGTCACCATACAAAATAGTGCTTCTTGACAAAAGAATATCTTATTCACTATCTAATTTAATCTTAATTATAGTCCCTCATTTATGATCATTCCCTTTTCCTTATCTCCAGTATCATCCAAGAACGTAAAGAGAAGGATTCCTTTGCCCATCTCTTAATACTCATATGCTCCTGTTACTTTTTCTGTTTCAACGAAATATTTCAGTGTCTATTCATTTCTAAATACAAAAATTTGACTCACTGAAATAAAATAAATGGGTCTTACAGCTGCGAATGTGGAGTTTAGAGACAGAAGCAGCTGCATCACCAAAAGCAGGCACAAAGTTCTGTTAGCACAGCTAACTCAACTGGCAGAGTGGGAGGAAAAAAATACCATGACAGCCATGCCAGCAAAGTCTGTGGTATAGAGATGGTCAGGATGGCATGAACGTGCATTTGTTCAAGGAGTTTCAACAACAGTAGATGAAAATGCTCCTTCTTCTGGCATACCTTGCTCTCCCCTAGGAGACTGCCAGCAGAATTATGCTGGCACAACTGGCGAGACAGTGCCCTAACACAAGCAAGCCCCTGGCTAGGAAAGGCTATGCACAATTAAATGGCACTCACATGGAAAATGTGGTCAAATCCACACTGCAATTAACATCTATATGGCTGCAGTGAAGACTTTGACACTTTCAGACACAAGTCTCATCGAAAGCTCAAGATAGGGCATACAACAGGTTAAAGAAAGTATTCTCAGATACTCAAGGTTTTTAAAGCTTGCTTTCATTGAGTTCCCTAACACTATTCATCCTTTAAAAGCAGATGGATGTTTCAAAATCCTTATTACAAAGAAGAGTCATCATCATGCAATTTGCTGAACCTTCAAGACAATGCGCATTGCGAAGTCTCATTCCTCGCTGACCATAGCAATGAAACAACTGGGGAAAGAAAAGGATGAAACTAAGAGAAGCTGAAAGCTTCTCCCACTAGGAAACAGCTTGAGGAATTCTATTAATTCCCACAGCAAATTAGGTTAACAGCTTTCATATTTACAGCACTAAGCAGTTAAAGAGTGAAATTTCTGATTTAACGAGCAGTAGAATTAGGGATACAACAGGCAATTTCTGCTACTACTGTTAATTATATTAAACATGTTTGGGTGCTTCTTGTAGTCCTTGCTTTTCCTCAAGCCACTTACACACTTCTATTATTTTAATTTTATCCACTGTTCTGCCTGCTCTCCTAGATATTTAGTACCTGGCTATGCTCATAATTTCTTGAACACGCTTAAGAATGAATTTATCTGCCCATGCTAACTGAGATTCGGATATCCTAGAAGAAACTCAAATGTTTTCAGACCACTTGAAGGAAAGACTCTGTCATGCAGCCCAGCAGGAATTCATTCCTATACATCCATTTCCCCCAAATGCTTTGGGAAATGCAAAGCAAAAAACCCAGAAGAAATAGTAGGGACTCAGTGAGTGATTTCCAGAATTGTTTCTCCACCTTGCTGGTACAGTTCCACAAGTTACTTAATTCCTAACAGAAATCAGAGACAAAAGGCGATTAATCAGCAGAGTAGTACCCATCTGTGGTTAGAGCTTCCTAACTACTGAGATATTGTTGTGATTCTGCCACTACCTAACTATATGATCTTCAATAACTACTCTGCCTCTGTCTCCCCATTTATTCTCTCGGAAAGAAGTATACTGATGCTTAACTCACCCAATAGTCTTTTTTTTTCTCCACTAATAAATCCTTCTACAGAATATTTTGCTCCCATATTTCCCATTCAATCCACATGCAGAACCCTCATGTTTCTGACACCACTCCTTCTGCAAACACACATTCTAGTCAGCGAAAATAACACTGCCTACCCATAACTGAGAACAAATAAATGAATTAACTCAGACATAATTCTCCTCTAGGTTTTCCTAGTGCATTTTGCATTGTCTGTCTACTTAGATTACAAGCCCCTCAGAGCAAGGACACATTGTCTTGTTTGACTTGCACAGCTCTGAGCACACTGTTTACACATAAATAATATTAACACCAATGATAACACTGGTTTGGCCAGTCTCAATACTCATGAAAATGAGGCAGCAAGTGCTTCTATTTTTCTTTTTCACATAAGGAAATGTCATATTTCTTCTCATTTTTCAGGGACTTACAAACCTAATGGAACTGCACGTACCAAGGCTCTGAATGTTTAATGCTTTTGCTGGAAAGCACTGTGTGTTCATGCAGGAGAAGCAGCAGGACAAATATTTTCACACATTTTCAGATAGCTGAGTGAAACTGGCTTCACCAGAATTTACAGTTGAAGACTACCAGAATTTACAACTTGTGAAATTGTGGCTGTCTGTATTTTCTCATTACAGTGTGCTTGCCAGAGATAGAGAAGGTGGGGGTTTTTTTCCCTTTTTTTTCTTTTTTTTGCCATCTACTGTCGCACTACTTCCTAGTTAAACCTTGTCTCAAGTTATCAACACTCTATGGAGAGATAAGCTTCTTCTCACTTACAACCTGTCACTAATAATCGAACTTTCAAGACTCCATCTCGAAAAGAGACTACTGGAGGCACACAGGTCACAGGAATTAACTGCCACCAGTCCTTGCAGAAAACTAAGCTCATCAATCTATAGCTTCTTGTCATAATTAGAATAACGGCTTTGAAAATTTGGACTGATGTTGACTCAGTCTTATGCCACAAAGACCACTGATTAAAATCTTGGTGTGAAAGTTAACGATAAGTGCTGGTGGCGTTGTCGTGGAGACAGGGACAAACAATTCCCTTGCCGTGACATTTTCAATGTCCTGCAGAAGAAAAGCTGTCCTCTTTAGTGTGGCACTGTATGAAGCTTATTTATGGCTACAGGGCTTGCTGGATTGATGACTGTCGTAACACACTGTCAAATCCTTTACTGACACATTCATTTTTTGAGCCCCTGGTGTGGCAGAAATAAAACACAACAAAAATGTGAAAGTATTATTTATCAGTTTCTGTTTGAGTAAATAGTGGATGAAATAAATTTGGTATATGTTTGTACCCAGATGTGCACACAACTCCCCACATTTATTAAATGCACAAGAAACAAAAAGTATTTAATGCAGTTGAAGATTCTCTTATAGTTTTTGACTGCAGTTTTGCAACGGATTTTAACAGACAAAACCCAAAACAGCTAGTGTAGTTAAAGCTTTAAGAATACAGCTTTGATTGCACTGTCTCCATAGCAAAATATAGTATATTGCACACTTGGCATTAAAATTTAAGAACATCAGAAGCGTGATCTTTGTTTTGATACTGCATTTCAGAAAGGCTGAGGTTGCCACAAGCCTACTGACAGCAGCATACTCTAACATCTGCAGCATTATTTTTATCACTTTGAAATTAGAAGGTGCTCCTGTCTTCTCTTTCATATAAAATTTGTTTCCTTCTCTTTAAGTGTAGTGAACATTATTTGTTAGCTTTAAGGATCTTGTTAACTTCCTGCAGCTTTTACAATGCACCAGTTAACCATTAAAAGAATATCACTCTAGAATACAACAAGTAAATTTACAGTCTGATCACCATCAGAGAGAGCTCAAAATGTATGTCTGAAACCTCTGCACTGAACATACTCAAAAGTTTCTGTACATAGATTTTTCCATACTGATCACATTTTCAGGAATCATGCCTGCTTTAGCTTCCAGGCTCAAAATTATTAAAAGAGGATTCCTCTGCTTCAAAACTCAGAAGCACCTTTTTCTATAGAGGAAAAAAATAGAAGTCCAATATTTACTCATTCCCTGTATTACAAAAAGAAAATAAACCCACTGTCGTTTTCTCTCCCTTCGTCCAATAATATTTATTGCATCTCTTCTAAGGAAAAAATCTTGGGGGAGGGAGGTGTCAAATTAGCACACTGTTCTTTCACAATACTTAAACACAAAGTGAATGAGCAAAAGGTTGCTCTCTGTACTCAATAATTGCAATTCCATCAATGTTACTGACAGATACAGCACAACACACTGAGAAAGTTCTACACATAAAAGGAAATCAAAATCAAAATTTGGTGACTGAGCATGGTTAAGACTTTGTATGTGTAACGTGAAAAATGTGATAGCTACATGGAAGTTCCTAAATCCTCAGGAGCTGACTTACCTTACCTACCATCTACGTACTTCCTCCCACGCATCCCCAGTTCCACAGCACTCCCACCACACAACATGATTTAATATACGTATCTCAGCCATGGAAATGCTCTTAGGATGTTTACATGGAAGTGTCTTCAAACCTGGACCCAGATAAATCATTGCTTCCCTCAACACTGGGTGTTTGTCAATTGTAATAATTGTAATTTATAGCCTTTGAATATTCTCTACTTGTATTATTTTGGATTAAAGCTTCAGATTCTGGGCTTTAAAAAGGTAAAGATCTAAGGTAAGAGGTACATCTCTATTCTAGTATTTGATAACTACTAACATACACTACCAATGCTCCAAGTCCCATTACTAATTTAAGTATGTAAATAAAATGTGCAAGTTTCTCACGACATTGAGGGACTTCTAACAAAGTGCTATAATTTACTTCACAAAACATTATGAAATAATTTTAGTCAAGGAAATTAAGAACTGATCCTCCAGAGCTATCAAAAACACAAGAAAAAGAATGAGAGTTATTTTGATAAAATTAAATCCTTCAGATTTCTTAGGAAACTTTGTAAAGCTTCAGCTAATACTAAACCATATTAATACACAAGGTTTAGAATTATTTGAATTTCTCAATTGCAGCATTCAACCTTTCAAGTCAATACACACCAAAATAAATCTGCCCCTCAATAACTTCAAGTTCCAAACACTTATATCGAATTGATATAACAGAAATTGTCATCCATTATTCCTTTTTCAACTCTGTAAACTATATACAGATATTTCAGGTTAACATATGAAGTAAGTGCTGCAGAGCTTCTTGTAAAGGTTTGTGACAAATGTCAGTCTTTAATTTTCTTTGCTTTGTTACTTTGCAACTCAAACTTATAACATGAAAGTCTTTTTTAAAGAGGAGGAATTAAAGTGGTCTAAAATGGTTATAAAATAGAGTTTATACCCTTCTTATGCCTGATGAAAAAGCTGAGTCTACCACATGGTAACTCTGGGTGACTAAACAGATTGTCAAATATATTATTTAAAAAAAAAAAAAAAAAAAAAAAACCTCCAGCAGTCAGTTTTAATTTTTTCATGGCCATCAGCTTTTCTTGTCCTATTAGTTACCATAATAGCAACACAGTGTTGAGCAAAATACCAGAAGCTTTCATTAGAACCATTAACATAATTTGATAACTGATGGTATTTGATTTCTGACTTTTGAACTTTGAGTTAAAGCTTGGTGTAAGATATAATCTCACTGATTGGATGTTTTTTAAAATACGATCACTTGAAGTTATATTTCTTTGTTAACTGTAATTAATGTTCACATTTGTCACAAATTATATTATTTAAGAAAGAGGCAACAACGATGAAAGATGTGACAATGTTAAACCCATGTTGTCTTCACCAAATGATTAAGCCCTAATTTAAGGATTGCTCAAAATAATCTGGAGCCATGCACGCAGTAATAGATACATACAAATAAGAACTTTTCAATAAAGCATTAACAGTTTTACTTAACTTAAAAACAAATTAAAAGTTTAATACTAAATCCATCTATGTCAGATGCTTTAGAGCCATTTTCAGGATGTTCTACTTATAATACAGTATTCAGTTATACACCGTTTTTCCGATCTTTAAATATGGTCAAAGTAGTAAGGAGAGCTTTTCTGGCTCCTGTCTCTACTGGTGAATAGCGACTTACAGACTGATAGAAGGTTCCCCTCTGCCCACAGTTCTTACAACCAAACTTTCTCTGCTCACTCAGCATTTGGCCACACTGGTGTTACAGCTTGAGCTCATAAGCCTTGCCTCCTGGGAGGGCTCCTCAGTCTGGTACCTGCTCTGCACTGCCAGAGCAGGTGAGATAAGGGTGGGCTGTTTTCTCACATAGCCAGGCTTGAGAAGCTCAAGCTTGTGTGCAGATCACTGTGGGGATGTGTCCAGGTCAGTTACTGCAAGCCACATGCCTCTTTAGTATGGCAAGCAAAGGACTGCAATATAAATACAAGCTTTTAAAAGCTATGTTTGTATTGACAAATGAGTGAGTAAAGTGGCAGGGGGAGCGACGTTTCTATTTAACTTGGTCAGGTTAAGGACCTGAAACAGACTTTGATGTTCAAAATGTCCTATGTGCATACAGCAAACTAACTGTCCTGCAACAACAATTGCATATAATGCATCATCTATGTCATATCAATGACCCTCTTTGCTAGGCACTGTATACAATCACACAGATGTTTTGAATGGACATTTATGGGATCTTTATTAGTAATATAAATCCTACATCATCACAGCTGCATTAAAAAATGCAAAGGAATGCACGCTATCATCTTACAAAGATTTTAGTTGGGTTCAGTGGGGACTGTAAAAACAAACATTCACTTTCAGACCCCTTGGCAAAACTGTAAATGGCAGAAATATTCAAAATTTTCAAAACTTTATAACATACTAACCTAAAATGCTTTGGAGAAAGGGAAAGGGTGAAAAAGATGCAAGATGACATGGTTTTATTTTTAGTCAGAAATCACATTTTCAGCTAGCCTTGAAAAATAATTCTGTGATATCAGTTCATCATTAGCATGCATTAAGCCTTCAAAAGTGAAAAGGGCTTATAAAATTTTTAAGTAACTTTATACATAATATTCTTCTAAACAAATAGTGATTCAGTAGGCGTAGAAAGTAGTGAAGACAATACAAGAATACTTAATTTTTAAAGAGAATTTTTTTTTCTAATTTCCAAGATTAAGCTAATGAAAATGACTAAATACCCTTACACTCATTCAAAAACATTTACACAAAAGGAAAGAGGCAAGAGAAATTCCACACCTCACCCACCTGTCTGGAGGTAACCTTAAGCCAACCTTTTCCAGATTTTTTAGAGTGGAATTTAAGGCTTGTGTGTTTCAACAGGAATATTCTCCATTAGGAATTTGTACTTCTTAATCCTCTCTGAAAACACCTGATACAAGGGCGGGGCTCTTATTTCCCTTAGATTTGAAATGTCTGCCATGACTTTAAGTGACACTCAGGCAAAGGACAGAGATTTAAGTTTTGGAGTCCACTGCAGTAAAATCTTTCTCAGTAGTGTGTGGTTGGAGAAAAAAGGCTCAATACAGATTTTTTAAATTACAAAAGGATTCCAACGTACGAGGCTGAAGTCATTGAAACATACTGCCTATTGGTATCATGTCCTTTGAAGTGGGCAGTGACACAACTGCACGGCTGTTCTCTGTCATCACAATTGTTGCCATAGTGTCTCCTCTGCAGCTGATGTAATCATGTATGCCACTATTAAAAAGTAATTACTCTTCCATGCATAAAACACATTCACTGCAAAGATAAAATATAGTTTGGATCCCACTTCATATTTTGCTTAAAAGTTCTTTCAACTTCCTGGCACAACGAACCTCTCTAAATCTCAATGAAGTATTAATCATAAGAATTTCCTTACATTTACTGTAATACCAATTTGCTACGGGATGAATACATTTCAATTTTTCTAATGCAAAACTTTAATTTCTAGAATTTGTAAGACACAACTGTCATAGAACTCAAACTTTGCAACAAACATTGCTTTGTCTTTGATTTTTTCCTCATAAAAACAATTGAGGGAGAGAGGAAAGAAGCACTGAAACTGTATTGATATTATAGAAGACTGCAGAAAGAAATACTTAATGAAAAGCCAATCCATTGAGATATTTTTCAGATAGCACAGTCCATGCCATATTGTCCTTGTCTGTGACACAGAAACAAACAATACGAAGGATAGTTGGGTATTAAGAAACCTGACAGTTTAGTAAAATACACACTATTAGAACATATACAATATATGCTCATATAGTTTAATAGGGAAAGCAAAAGCCATGCACACAAGCAAAGCACAAGGAATTAATTCACTGCTTCCCATGGGCAGGCAGGTGTTCAGCCATCTCCAGGAGGGCAGGGCCCCACCACGTGTAGTGGTGATTTGGGAAGACAAACACTAACTCCAAATATTCTCTCCTTCCTCCTTCTTCCATCCACTTTATCTACAGAGCACGATGTCACATGGTCTGGAATATCCCTTTGGCCACTTTGGGTCACCTGTCCTGGCTGTGTCTCCTCCCAGCCTCCCGTGCACCCCCAGACTCCTCACCAGCACAGCCATACAAAAAGCAGAAAGGCCTTGGCTCTGTGCAAGCCCTGTTCAGCAACAACAGAAACATCTCTGTATTATCAACTCTGTGTTCAGCAAAGCTGAACAAATTCAAAGATCAACAAATTCAAAACACAGCCTCATACCAGCCACTATGCAGACACACACAGATATATGAGGGTGCTGATTTCAGCTGCAGTAGAGTTAATTTCCTTCATCTTCATCTAGGACAAGCAGTGTGCACACCAATCATTTACAAACATAAACAGAAAAGTCTCCTAGATGAACACAGGTTTTAAATACTGCAAACCTTCATATTGCATAGAAATGACTTCAGCTATTCATGAAGTACCCAATATCCCCATACAAACAATGTACACAACATCATCCAAAAAGAGACAAGAACACTATTTATAGAAGCAAAAAACACATCCAAGCTAAAAAGGTTACGCATATATTGTTCTAATATATCAGTTGGGAAGATATGCAAAAAAAAGAAACATATTATTCTAATGCCTGAATGCTAAACTGTGAAGAAACCAAACAGAGGATATTCTCTGTTCCTAAGTGTTAGAAGGCGTCATCATTATTCTACCATACCAAAGAAAAAGAGGCTATTAAATGTAATCATAAAATAACATTTAGCAAGAAAATCAGGATAATTACTTCTCAAAAAGGACATTCAGTCAAGTTCTAAACCATTGCTCTGAATTGAGAATTACTTATGTCTAAGTTAAATCAAGTAAAACATCCTAAGCAGTCTCTTAAAGAACACTTGAAAGTAACAGGAGGGACTACCTAATTCACCATGCTTTTTTTTGTTTCCCCCTGTTAAAAACAGTGAATTGCAGGAGGTTTTGACATTAACCTTCTTGTTTGCAAATTCAGCCTGTTTACTGCAGGAACATAGATAAAGATAGTTTGGTTCCATACAATCAAAAATGAGCATCCAGGTTAGTTGTGTGTAAATCAAATAAGAAACCAGTACAAGGGTCAGGAACACACACTGCTGGGAACTCGACTGGGAACCACCACAACACAAGGAAACCTACCAGTGAGATGTGTCCAACTATCATACTTAGAGAAGAGGAAGGAATAACTGTCACTTGACATACAAAAAGTGCTACAACAAAAAAAATCAAGTAACATTCATGAAAGGATAGTAAAGCACTGTTAAGAACCAATACAGACATATCCTGTCCTATTTCTTTGTTACATTACAAAGCTGGAGAGCACATCTTTAAATGCTGCTTATTAGAAGCATACTGAATCATTCTCTGTCACTTCACAGACCCAACACTGATAATGTATCTCTTCATCATGAGTGGCAGAAATTATTTTGCAAAGAAGCAAGTCTGACAGCTGTTCCTTACACAATCCTCTAAGTAGAACCACAACATAACATGAAGACTCTAGATGGGTACAGTTTCCTAATGCTACAATTCTAAGTGTCCCATTCAGACAAGATGATGGTATTCACATAGGCCAGGTGGCAAAGAGAAATAAAAGTAAATTGTAATAAAAGATTGTCACAGAATCAATGCCTCATACTTCAAAACTGAGCATTTTGGCTCTGCTTCAGCATTCATCAGCCAAAACCTATTATCCTATGACAATATTCCATTTCACTGATATCTATTCATTATAAAATATATATATTTACAGTATTTGGAAGGTGATTTTTAATGCTGTGAATGCCCTTTAAAAGGAGACTATTTTAACATTATAGATTCCAAATGACTAGTCAAGATATTCAATTCCCTGTTTAAATCTTTAAATATACTTAGGAATTCCTTATTTCAATGGGCTTTCTAATACCTGTTCCTTTACTGTTTAAATATATATTACAACGTAAAAAGAGAAAGGTCTTCATTAACTCACTGCACTAGGGGAACTCACCTTTTTGTGATATTAGTTTCAGTCATTAATCACAATGCTTTACCAGTAACCAAGAAAAGTGACAATAATATTTATGTAGATCACTATATTTGAGCTTTTCAGGTTTTGAAGAAGTCTAAGAGAATTGGGTATCCCAACATATTAAATTTGGAAATCACAACTCTGACTGGCATAGCAAACTCATTGCATTCTTCCCATAACCATAATGCGTTCTGAGTCTCAACCTCAGCTGCTTACCTTATAAAAAGGCTTTTTCATAAAAATTATCAACAAAAATCTTGTGGTGTTGATTTTTTTTTTATCCTTAAGAGTTCAATAGGAAAAATACAGCTTTTTTGTTTGTTTACAGGAGAAAAAAAAATCTTTGTTTAGGCAGTATATTTAAGGATAATTTAAAGAAGTGATAAAAGCAGTGAAGTCTAAAAACTGCACAGAGAAAATATCTCATAGCATCTGAGACCGAGCACAATATTATCAGTGTCAGCATACTGATGACCCAGATGGTATTTGTATGTTTGAAGTATGACATCTATACTCCTCTGTCATCCAACACAAGTAATTAACAATAATCAAGTGGGTGTTAATTGGATATAATGGAACAATCTCCAGTCAGCCTGAGCCTACTATTTGCCTCTTACTAGTAATTATGAACACTAAGTACTCACGCTAATCTCCTTCTTCTCACTGAAGCCAAACAGAGGTGCAGTATTTACTCAGCTGATAGCTTGTTTTGTCTGCAATTTAATCTGTTTTAAGCCAAGAAACTCATAATTTGCAGAGCCGTCACCAGCTGCCAGGATCACACAAAAGAATTCAAGGCCCTAGATGACAGCAATTCAGTATATATAATCCAGGGGAAAAAAAGAACAATCATTAATTAAACTGACCTGTTACAACCACAGTAGCCACAACACCTGGACATATAAACACTGAAAATTACCCATTTGTGTAACATCTGATAAGCTCACAACTCTGACCCATATTTGTCATCCCGAAAACATGCTGTGAAAACACAAAACTTTCAAAGCTGCTGTTCCTTTAATATGCAAGACTAACAACACTTTCGCTGATAGGAAAGTGAACAATCTCAGCCACATCAGTGTAGAATGTGCTTGGCTGTTTGATTACTACTACTGTAGCAAATTGAAAGTATCTTATCAAGAGTGACCATTAGAAACGTATTACCCAGCCATTAAGCAGATGGTTAGATGTTTTAAAATAGCTTTTACATAGCAGTCGAGTCCAGACTAGTCAGCCTTATTTATGGTTCTATTAAAAGCAAAAAGGAAGAAAAATAATAAAAACAAAGATTTTTTTTTTTTTGGTGGTGAAAGGGGGAATTTTTCAGTGGTTTTCAAGACTATTATGTAACCAATGTATGAACCAGAGAATTCAGTACAACATTCATAGCACACTTAAATGCTATGAAATTTACCTCCCTTGTAAAAAATAAGTCTTCCATCATTGTAAAAACTGGATTGATTTAACACATCAAAACATGTAAAAACGTAGCACACCACATTAAGATCATCAATATTAAGGAAAACTTTTAGGAATTATTCCCAAGGAATTATTTCCATCATTTAATCCATCCCAAACTTTGTTTGATTTAAAAGGGATTGAATTGGTTTGTGCTGAGACAGATTTTTTTTTTCTTATGATACATGTAGATGTCATCACTATGTCAACAACTAAGATGTGCATTGATTTACAGAAATGATACACTGTTTGGAATACAATTACTGATTGATGCAGAGGCCAGAAACACAGGCCATTAAGTACCATTATATTATTGATTCCATGTTTAAATTTGGGAAAATCACTCTATACATGATGAGAATCTTGCAATTTTCCCATGCCAGTTCACATCTGCAGTTGGGGCTTCAACTTACACAGTTTAGAAAGGAAATAGAATCATATGGAGCTTTTAAATAAATACCACAAAGCAAAAAGCAGAGAAAATCTCAGTACACATACAGCACCTTAACACAAATAGTATTCAAACATTCTAGTGGCACCTCCTGATCTTTTATTGAAAAGAAAAAAAAAAGTATTCTACAAAAGAAATACAGGCAAGTTTACATATATCAACTAAAATTTCCAGAAATAAAATCATACTTTGAAGCTATCATATCTACCCTTCCCCCATTATGGAGTTAGTGATCACAGAATCACAGAACAGATCAGGTTGGAAGGGACCATAGTGGTCCAACCTTTGTACTCAAGCAGGGTCATCCTAGAGAATAATTTCCCTGTTGTCTTCTTTTTAAGTGATTTCTCTGAGAACTTAGCCCCAAAACAATTTTATCCAATACTTTTCACACTCTTCCCAAATACTACGTCTCTTTTTTGAGTTCAAAATTTTCTTAAGCCCTTTGCAAATCTATTTTAGGATTTTACCTCCATGTATTTCTCACCAACTTTGTATCATGACATCCAGAGAATGACCTATCAGAGTCCCTCCAGTGAATTCATACTGCTCAAAGAGATGTGAGACTTCTCTGGACTGGGCATACTGCTTAGAGAAATAGCATTTTCATTCCTGTTCAGCAGAAGCCCAAAGTGCTTCCAGGAAAAAGGACTCATTCCCAAGGACCAGATAAATATTACAGCTACTCTTTGTCACACAATCTTTAGAAGAAAGAATTAAAGAGAGTTGCCAAGGCTGCACCAATATTACTAGACTGGAAGTGACCAGCATGATTCAAAACTACATGATTTACCTTTCTGGACAGAGTTGGTGGGGGTCTCGTAAGACTACAGTGCACTTTTCATTCCTCCTTTTCTAATCCTGCCACTGTCCTGAGGAGGAAGAGAGGCTGTGAGGGCTAAATCCCCAACTTGCCATGCCACAACAGCAATAGAAGAAAGGGAGTGAAAAAAAGTGAAAACCATTCACCTGAGGGGATGGGAAGGGCAAAAACTTGTAGTATTTCTACAATTTATTACCATCTTTTATATGATGAGCATTTCTTGATTGTTGGGTTGGTGTCTAAAGAAAGAGCACAGGTGAAGAAATTTCAATTAAATGACAGTTTTCAGATATACCTATCTGCAGCACCTTATTTTGGTTAGTTGTAACGTAAACTAGCTTTAAAATCATGCACTTTTCAGTTTGCCAGCTGTTTTGGATCCCACTTTGAAGTGCCTCATTCATCTTATACATGGTAGAGGGCATTCCCATTTGGCACCTATATTAGCATTTGGTACTGCACAACAGGCACTTAAAAATAGATACTTCAGTCACAGTACTGTATCCATTACTGAATGGCTACTCCAACAGACTACCTTTTTTTTTTCTTTTGTTTTGCTAACAGAGCTATGCTATCAGTGTTTATTCAATACATTTGCAAGCTGCAGCAGTGAAGTATCTGAAGTGAACTCTGCTTTAGCTTCTTCTTTCTCTCTAAAAATATGTCCCCTGGGCAGATCACACACAGACAAAAACTATAAACCCCCCCCCCACCAATAAAGATTAGATGCCTTTCTAAATAGCATTTTGAATTAAGTCAAAGAGGACAGAAAATATTGCCCAACTGAAAAGCCAATCTGAGTTCAGAATTTAAGACAGAAGTAACTCTCCATCAAGTGCATCAGCAGCAGAAAACAATTCTTAGCTAATCAATCCACTGAACTGAAATGCTTATTAAAGTCTCAAAGCATCAATATCCATCAGAATATATCTATTAAATATCTTGATGCCATCTATGTCATCCATGATTTAACTTCTGATATGACTGCTTTAACCAATTCAATACTTTGCAATAACTTCAAGGTGAACATGAAATAGGGACTAACAGAAAATACAGTTTGAAAATACAAGGGAAAAAAATGCTGTTTGTTATTATTTGTTAAAAAACCAAAACCCTGACTCCCCAAAAAACCCCACAAAGGTTTTCCACATTACATGTTTTAGTCACATGCAAATATTACTCCTGCAATCTTGAAACAAATCCCCTTTTGGTTCAGAATATAAAACTCTAGAGATTAGTTAGATCATCTGGGTATCCCCTAATGTACACTATCATGCTATTTAAGTACAAACTTAAAGGAACACAGCTTAAATATGGATATGATCCATATAGATGAATGACTATCCCTCCACCTTGTGAAAACCACAATCCCAGTGTTATTGCTATCCCACTTTAAAGAAACCTGTCAGGACTCTCACTGGCACTGTGAAAAGCAACATGAATGGCAGAAATTTTGATTGATGTCACTGCCTGCCTGTCAAGTGAAACAAGCAGGGCCAACCTAATCATGTTAGATTAGAGGATACAGAGATGATATAATATTTTTGTGTTATAGATATGCATGTAGAGTGTGCATGCACAGAATCTCAGGAATGTAAACATATCTTTCAAATAATACTAAGTATCAGAGAAAGTGTATTATTTTCAAACTATTAAACAAAGCCTGGGGTACTGGGGCGGGCTTTTTTCCCTTTTTACTTCTGTAATTATGTGCAAGTAATGTTCATGGATTTTCCAGACTTTGCAGCAGACCTTCTACACATTTTCTGGAGTCCTAATTAATTAGTTTTCTTTTTGTATTGTTATACTGAACTAAATAATTTGTTTTATGAATCTAGAGTGAAACTGATTCAGCTACTTTTTCTGGAACACAGACTAATCTGCAGATTTAAATATACAGTCAGGTAATCTTCTGATAACAAGCTCAATAAATTCCAAAAAGCGAGAATACCCAAAGACAACAGACCTTCTGTAAGAAAGTCACAGAAATAAGTGACCTTATCAGACATAGCGTGCAAACCAAAAAACATATCTACTTCAAACATGAGAGTGGAATATGACTGCAGCTGTCTGATCATTTATCACTGAACTACTTGCTCATTTCATAACCTGTTGACTGATAAGTAACCAATAAGAAGCATCTCCACGCTACCAAAACTGATACAGATAGTCCAAGCCTCAGATTAACTTAGAAAAAGGTATCCTAAGAATATTTGAAAACCAATATACTTAAATAGCACCTGTGAAAAGTTTAATAAACAGAAAAATACCCCCAAACTACAAAACTAATACCCCTCACAGCACCCCACAAAGACCTGAACTAACCGGAGCAGGAAAAAAAAGCCCAAACTTGACAAATGCAGCCAGAACTACATTTCAGCTGAAAATAGGTAAGTCTCTGAGTTTAAAATCAAAAACATAGTGTCCTTTGGTCACATGGCTACAGAGTTCACAACAACAAATGTGCAGAAACAATTTCAATTGCCTGAAAAACAAATATTTTATCCTATATACTTCAAGTTATAACCTTTTTTTTAATCTGGGCCCTAAACAGTATTAAATCTAAATGTTCATTTGGTATTTAGCGTACAAAATGTGTTCCATAGGACTGAGAAAAAAATATAATCTTTGGGATTTAGATAATGATAAATAAGAGAAATCACACCAAATATGTGGCGGTGGCCCAACCCACGTTCCGCATAAGTGACATCCCGTGGGTTGATTTCCCTGCCCATGACTCCGCCTCTGAGGGCGGGGTTGAGGAAGAGACAGAGATCTAGCCTCCCCGCCCACTGGGCGGACCTGGGAATGGGTCTCCTCCCAGGCTTCTAGATCCTTCTCCCTTCCCCATGTCACCATTGGTTCGGGTGACTTATGTTTAATAATTAGACCATTGCTTATTCTATTATGTTCTGGAAGTTTCTGTGGTTCTGTAATAGTGATTGGTTGGTTTCGAGATGTTCTGCCCCTTGTGTTACCCCATTGGATACCTGTCATCCCTCTTTTATTCCCTTATTGGTTAATCCTTTGTTCCTCCCTTTGCTCCTCCCCCCTATAAAGGAGCGTGCACAGCCTGCTCAGCAGGCTGTCCTGGCAGCTCCTCCATTGCGCTCGGAGGTCTGTTGGGCGGTCAGGCTCAGGTTGTTGGTTCCCTCTGGGGATGCAATAAACGCCTCAGAATACACCAACGCCTGGGTCCTCCTTAGTTCTTTGCCCTCGTTCGCTGCTATTTTCTATCAGAGCTACGCTTGCCTTACTGGCGTTTGGCTACAGAGCCCTGGGTGGAGCGCAAGCTCCCCAGGCAAAGATCTGCGCTTATTCCGCTGAGCAGACTCCTGTGGGCGCGCGGAGTTCCGGCCGTGTCCATAGCGGAGGACACTCTACAGCTGCCTGCCACGCCACCGGGCGGTTAGTGGCCAGCGCGGCACAAATATACTTCCCTTTTTTTGTTACTGTACACAAAACACAAATAGGCCTGATACTGGATTTTCTTAATTTTGAGCCTGGTGCTGAAAGATACTCAAGTATTTTTCTCTTCCACTGAGGCAGCCAAATGTACCAATATCATCAGCAGGACTAAGCCTCAGGTTTTTGTGTTTTACCTAAACTTTATCAAACTCAGAACAAGGGAAGAACAACACAATCTGGAAGTGAGGGTTTAGTTTCTTGACATAGATTGTATGCCCACCTCAACTAGCATTTCATCTTCAGCCTTGAAACCGGGCAGAGATAGTATCAAAGCACACCCTGAATAAATTGCTACAATGTGTCTTCTACAATGACTGCCTACTTGTTGAACAGTAAATTTAGAAGAATTTGCCCTCACCTTTAAGTGCAATCTAAATAAATACATCTTCACACAATCCCTATCCAGCCATACAGAAGCAGCTATTTGCATGTAATCCATGTGAGGCTTGGAAAGGACAGCAAGGCATCACAGAAAGCATGTAGTGAAATGAATTTGCTTATATACACATAAGCAATACTAACATATTATACTTAAAAACACAGCCCAGACAACATGAACCTGGCCAAACAATGGCCCTTTCAACGTGATCTCCTCGAGGCCTTAACCTAAAGCAGCAAGTTTCTTATTTGCTCATTCCATGAAGAAACTGCAGGTTCTGCGTGACCCCCATTTTTCCAGTCTCAGATGTGAATTTTGCTAGCTTTGGAAACATTTTAGGACTTACACAGAAATGTATAAAATGTCAGCTTGAAAATTTTAATTGACTTATTAGCAATATCTCTTCTTTGAATGACCTTTTAGTCCTCTTTATAACATATCACCTACTTTTACTACCTTCTGGCTGACAGCTTTTAATATATTCCTTCCTAGTGGATGATATCATCTGTCCTTGGATGGAATTAACTAAAGCACTACACATTTAAAAGCTGACATTAATCCATATCCACAGATTTTTAACAGCTGCTGGGATAAATATTGTGTTTCCATGCATTAGGTTTTATATAACAATGACTAGTAGAAATAAATTGAGATTAAATATACACTGGCAACATCAAAGCCAAGGAGAAAAAACACTCAGCTGATAAATGCAGTGTTTTAGTGGCTGCATATATCAATGACTAAAAATACTTACTATAATTAGCAATAACAATTCAGTTATAGTGCAAACATAAGGTATATTTTGTTACTATGTCATTGCTGTATCTCTCGATAATCACATTTTTAAAAAACTTCCATGATGAGAGCACTGGTTAAAGACTCAGGGAATACTTTTTATCTGTTTCAAAAAATACAGCAACTATTACCTGACACATTTCTTTTTCAAATTGTGTATTTAGGTTTGCATCCATAAAAGAGATGAGTAATCAATGGCCTTAAATAGAGCAGGGATGAACACTCCAAGTGGTGCACAGGGAAGGAAGCACTACAACTTATTGCAGGAGGCACCTGAACAGAACTCCCTGTGAAGCACTGTGAAATTCACCATTTGTCAAAGTGAAAAACATACAATTCCACAGACCTCCCTTCCCCTTTTCTTTTGTCTATGGAAAGAAAATACTCATCAGTAAATTAATGAGAAACATTTGCAATGAACTTGAACATGCCTGTAAGAGAATTCTTGAAAGTAAACAATTACTTTCACCAGAACCTGTTTAGTAGCCTCCAGAATTGTTAATTACTAGTCTAGAGTCAGTAATAAAAATAAGCAAGGGTGTGTTAGCTCTGTGCAAATATTTCTGAAAATAACAACATTACTCTTCCTCAATACATGTCCAAAGCACTTCATAGAAGTTGTTTAGTATTCTTTTCCATTCTGTTGTTTTTCCATGCATGCATGAGTTTCTTTGATACTCTTTAAGAAGTTGTGGGGTTTTGACTTTTGCTTTTGTTTTGTTCTTTACCTAAAGAGCATTAAAACCTCAACCCTCCACCCTTTAGCAAGAGCACCCCATTGTTCGTCGTAGGGCTTGCTTTCAGGCAAAATATTCCAGAGTATTACCAGAATCTCACTACTCTAAAATGTACAGAAAGAAGATATATTTCTTAAAACTTACCTTACAGAGGAATTTTCAGTAGAGATGCTAAAAAGTTCTTACTACAATTTTCATACATAATTGCTAACTACAACATCACAAAGTAAAAAGTAGTAAAATAAAAGTGAAAGAAATGGATTGATACCTCAACTAATTTACAGCTCCTAATTTATAGTACAGCTAACTTGGCTGAAAATACAGTAAGTTTTGTAACAGCTGAATGAACTTCTTTAGCTATGCTTAATAATTTGAAGGCAATTTTATACATCTATATTATTCAATATAGTTAATTCTAATGTTTCAGTTTATACCTCTTTCATGCAACATTTGAGCATCCAAGAGTGAAAGTCCCTAAGGCACAGTTCTAGGACAGTAAGTCATACTGCACTTTTGTATGGATACAAGTATTGAAGAGGCACACAATAACACCACTTAGAGTCTGATTCCAGAACAACAGATCAAGCCCGAATTGGGAGCTGATGATGAGATTCACTCCCCTTTAATCTTTTTACCCATTCAGCATATTATATGGGAATGGGACTAACCCATACATGTACCCACACAGAAAAAACCCAGCATTCTGTATACTCCAGCGTGGTATTAGAGCTGTTACTTACATAATGGTGCTGACACCTACCAATCCTATGTCAAATCTCCTAAGCCTCATACAATAGACTGCAACCAAACTTCAGCTCTCCTTCTGGAGAGAGGCAAAAAGAAGAAAGGAATTCACTGTCTTTGACAACTTCTCATCAAGAAACTGGGACTCAAAAGATACAACTTAGTGTCTCCAAAAACACAGGAGAAAAGTAATGCTTTCCAGGTTTTCTCGCAACTGAACAGATAACCCAGACTGCTTTATCATGTATTTGTGATTCAAAATAGCAGAACTACCAAAACAATTTTTAAAACATTTGAAATCTTTTGCTTTAGAATTGAGAACTTGGTAGACAATTTCCACCAAAAAGCACATTAGCAAGATATTCCTAGAGAGTTCTGAATCAAAACAATTGCTCATATTTATACAAAAAATTTGTGTAAGACATACAGAGACAATAAAGTCACAAGAAATTTCTGAAGGCACAGACTTTTTTTGTAACACACCATGTTTGCAAAAATAATCTGGGCATTCAAGATACTTAAAGAAACCTTTATTATACATTTGTATTTCAACCTGAGACGCAGTTACCTATTACACTGAACAATTAAATATTAAATCTCAGAGACATTCCTGTCATAGCACACTATCCTGCACAGGATTTAATACCTTTCTGGAAAGATCCCAGAATGTGATTCTCAACTGGAAACACCAGCTCTTAATCGATCCACATTATTTTAGTATCAAGCAACCGATGTTTTCAGGCTGGACATTTCAGAGGCTTCTTTGTGGAGAGTAAGAGCCTTTAGCAAACCAATAACATATGATGGAAGTATTTCCACATACCCTGAAGCTGATGCAAAGCAGGAAATCCTAAGAAGGGCTCCGAAAATTATATTCAGGACAGCTTGCCTTAGTCCTGCTCATAGCAGCACACCTATACAATAGAAGAATCTTCAGAGCCCCTATCACAAGCACTATAAAAGTCTGCCACAGAAAGCTGCTCCCATGCTGACAAGTACCGTAAATATGGTTACATCTCTGCTCTTGTAAGGGCTAAACATCCCCTCATGGGAGAACTGGTAAGTGGTACCTACTGTATGGATGGAAACAAGCCACTAAGCAGCTGAAAAATGTTATGAAGAACTCGATTCTACCTTATGAGGTGGTACTACTCATGGCAAGAAACCAGCACTTGAACTACAGTCAGAGCTCAGCTGGAAGATGAGGAGAAGCTGAGGAGTGGAAGAAGTCATGAGAAGGGGAGGGAGAGCAACAGAGAACATATTGGCAGTTTGGTACCAGCTAATAATAAATCAGACTTATTAATTACATTTAACATAGTTTTAAAATTAAAAAAAGAGAAGAATGGGCAAGAGAGTCTTTCTACTCACAGACATTAAGCTCACATAAATTAGAACTGGAGATGAAATAAACCACAGATTGAATTATTTCCACTAAATTATTTGCTTTTCTCTTCAGGGAAAGAATAGGCTACAAATTAGAAAATTTAGGATATTCTTCAATTGGCTGAGATTTGTTCACTTTTTTACATAACATCTTACTCAAAAATCTCCACAAGTAGTAAAAAATCCCAGTGTTAGATATTTGTGGTTTATTATGCATACATATATTTGTGTATAGAGAGTATCACCTCCCTCCCTTTCACTTGAGAGCTATAGAAGCTGCATGTTCAGGTAGAACCAAACAGTGAAGGGTTTATCTAATACCAGGTTATGAACACCCTGAATTAATAGAACAGAAAATCACAATGTATGATATTGTTCTTAAATGACTTTCCTGTTTTAAAGTGGAAATATATATATACATATAGATAGATATTAACATATAATATGGAGAAGGTAATATATTTATGGTTTTAAACAAAGCTTTGGATTGAATTCAATCTTACAATAGAAATTTCTTTGTTTCACTATAAGACTTAAAACATTATATTATCGCCAAACCTTGGGGTTTGTTGCCTGGAAGAGGTAACTGCTTTCTTATGACAAAGACTTGGAAGATATATTCCTTTAATTTTTTTTCTCCCCTACTTCATGTTTACATGTGTTGAAACTCATTGCTTCTGGAAATGAAGATGCTCTGGTGTCAGCTGTAAAATCTGTATCTCACTTCCTCAGACAAGTGGATATTTATTGACAGGGTGTGAGAGAGAAAGAGAGGAGAGACTGCCTGTCCTGGAGCCAGTAACCTTGGTGAAGATGCAATGTCACAAACACCAAGCCATCATTCTCATAGATGTACAGCATATTATTTAAAGGGAAACAAATATCGGCCACTGAATGTCACTGCAAGGACACATCTTCTGCCTCTTAACTAAACTTATCAGTGCAGTGGTTTAATATGGTACCTTTTTCATCCTCCCCTCAAATTCATCTTACAGAGCAGCTCTTGACACTACCAGAGAGCAGTCAAGACTAAGATTTAGTGATGTCTGCTTCAAACAGATCTAGATTTATTGACATTTGTTACCTGCTTCTTCCCCCAGTAACTGCACACAGGATTAATTTTAAGCATTTCTTAAACTCTGGGAAACGGCACATTTAGGGTAAAAACAAAATCAGACACCCAAATCAGTGCTACGTTTTGGATTTCCATGTTTAATTAGAGGACCAGAACTTTAATTTTAAGATCTTTAACACGAGGGGACTGTTTTGCTGGAATTTGGATGAAAATGGCACACACTAATCCCTTTTCAAAAGGAACTCTTTTTTCAGTAAGAGGGGAGGATTTATACCTCAGTGGTTTACAGAACCATGTGATTAACAGCTGTACATGAAAATACTGCAGGAGGAAAAAAGCCTCATCTTTTAATAACTACTTCAGTAGTGAAATACTGCTTGACTAATTCAGCTTTTATTTATTACTATGACCTGTACCTTGTAATAACTTCTAAACACTCAAATTAATACACTCTCTAATGCTTCTGCTTTTCTACAAAAATTCTTAGTGGCTGAATAACAGAAATCTCTTTCCATAAGGATACATAATTATCTTGCTGTTAATTCTTATAAATTATATGAACTGATTGAATTCATGTTTTTCAAATTTAGAAGTGACACTCAGAACTCAGCTACACAATGCTATAAATGCTTGAGCTTGTGTACAGTATAGATGCAGACATCTCTTTGCAATACAGAAAAAAACATTTATGTCTATATTTTAAAAGGATGTATAGATGACTACACTCTCCTGACTTTCCTAATGTTAGGTAGAAGTATAAATTTATAGTGTTCTGTAAAAGATTAACTACGAAATGAAAAAGAACTGCTGGATGAAAATTTAGAAGTCCAAAAACACCCAAGAGGCATAACTATAATTATTGCTGAAGGAAGCTGTTTAAGACCAAAAATACATTTCCATTAACAATCAAAATTAGTTTTGATTGCCTTTTTCTCAAGTTTTCAATGAATAACCTTTGATGATAGCGCATGATAATGATTCATTAGGAAAAAACCTAATTTGTATTTCAGAAGTATGCATATTAAAAAAAGAGTCAGAAATCATACCAATGAAAATCAAATGCCAGAAGATGCAGAGGACTGTTTGGAGATGAATAATATTCCAGAATAAAAGACTTACCATCCGAGTACCTCCTGTACTTGTGCATACAGTTTTACGGAAGAATGATATTAAGATGTATTAATCAAAGTAATTTATGCTTTACCTTACCAGATATAAATCCCTCCAAACTCCTCTACTCACTGTTATCAAAAGTATATTTGGCAGGAGAAGCACCACTGAGTACAGAAAAACTGTAAAACCTGTCTGCAGACTACACAACAGATATACATCAGCTCAAAAGTTGGATGACAAAACGCAGGGTTTTTACGGAATTTCTACATGCCAGGAAAACACACTTTAGTTTATGGGAAAAGGCTGCAGTGTATCCTTATAACAATATAAATCTTCAGAACCCTTGTGATGATATCTAATTTACGCGGCTGTCACTGGAAAATGTGGTATAGTGAATTATACACAATACTAAGCTTAATTATGAACAGTAACCTAGAGATCTTGATTAGAAATCATTTGCTCATGACATTCAGAGTCTGTAAAAACAATGATGAATTTATATAGCACACAGCAATTCCAAATAAATTATTCCTAGAAAATCCAAAGGAAGGTACAGATTATATAAGAAATTATTTCTTAAGATCGCTGCCAAATTTTAACTACACTATCAAATACAGAGTCAAAGTACAAGAGCAGAAGTTTGCTTTACATAAAAATAGCTCCCTAACATTCACATCAATTCTTTCCATCTTCAAAAGCAGGCATTTACAAACTGCAGGCCAGATCCCAATGGCAATGCAGAATCGGATGCATTTCATCGGCAAATGCCTGACAGAAGTTCTCAGATGTGTTGCCATTCCCACCACTACCACTGCACTTTCTCACTCTACTCCAGCTACTTGAATACAGGTTTTCAGAAGGATGTGGGGCAGGGAGGGGCTTTCCCAGCACACTTCAGAACCCCTCAGAAGGACAGGTAAATGTTCAGTACCCTTCCAGCTTGCATGTGTTTAAGGCTTCTCACAAACGGTAGCCCAGCTGTGTTTGTCAAATGTCAGGGTTTCTGTCTCCCTTGCTGCAAAAAGGGCACTCAGGATGAATACGTTGTGACATAAAACTAAATCAAGGAAGGTTTGATGTGGTCAGATCATCTTTAAATTAAGGAGAGTCTCTCAGAAATAATATTTTTTAACATCAGCATTGCTTCATCTTGAGTGTAAAGTAAATGTAAATAAAATGTTAAATTATAAAGATACTTGCATCATTTTACATAAGGGAAAAATTCATCATCAGTATTGTGAAGCATTCACCATTTTATCCTAGACAAGTCCAGTCCCCAACTTCTTAAGCAAAACCCTCTTTCAGTTGAAGAGACCTCCTGAACTGTACTATTTTATTTCAGAGAAAGACCTTATATGTAGAAAAAGATTACATAAATCATTATTACAACAGTAAACATGTAAATTCTGATCAATAAGTACTTGCCTCCCCCTCCCCCCAACACTAACAGCTGCAATAAAGCTTTAAATGTAAAGCTGAGCACAACCAGCCATAAAAGTATGTAAAATAAATGAGGATAACATAATGAGCGAATCCAACATTCATCTCATAAATATAACATAACGACCACAACTAAAATGTCAGAGAATCTAATAAATCAATATGGTAGGACAGAGCTATCTTTATGCTTGGCATACATAAAAATATATTTATATGCAGGCTTTTTTTTATTTTCTTGTTGGTTTTTTGTTTTGTTTTGGTTTTTTTTTTTTAAACCAAGGATCAAATAAGAAATATTATAAGAAACTTAACTCCTTATTCACTTCATTATTCAAAATTTGATGCTATTTTTATTTTGGCTTTCTCTACAACTGTAGAGAGCAGACAACAGTTTTTCCCCATGAAAATAACAAATCAAATTACATTATTAATTAGCATATGAAGTAAAATGAAAGTATGTGTTCAGCCCCTTGAATGGACAATTCAGAGATACTGTTTGAAAGAGTATCTAGAAGAGCAGGTGGAGAACTTTGTATAAATTCAAAAATTTTTAGAAAGCCAGATGTTTTGAAAATCAATTTATGACAGCACATATTTTCTTAATATCATCTGAGAATTTACATCAGGTATTTAACTACAGCTTACACAGTTGCTGCAATGTTAAATCTATTTTATCTGCTATTTTGAAAACATCTATGCACAACAGCTACAATAACAAACAAAACATTGTGCAGAGTCAACAAAAGCCAGCTTTATTCCAACACTATCCCTGATTCAATTTCAAATTCAACTAGTTTTGAGATCCTTATACCTTTTTAGTATTTTAAAGACACAAACCACTGAGAGCCCACAAGATATAACAGGATTTACAAGATAGTGCAGCATATACTAATCAAAATCCATTCTGTGTCTCTGAACTGGACTTGTGCTCAATTCTCTTGCCATGTTGTTCCACCAAGTGACACCCACAGCATCAGTGGAAACATGTCCCAGTAACGCCACTGAAAGGCACAAAATTGGGATTAGAACCGCTGGGACATGGAGACAGCAGGTCATCGTTTCCCTTGGTTTGCCTCCACCACTTAGGGAACTCAGCATGGGAGCAAAAGCATTTCATTTGGCTTCAGTACCACTCTCAAAATGATCACTTCTGTTGTTCATCAGGGTTATATACTATTTATAGAGCTGCAGCATTGTTTTTACTAGAAGGGCTGTGCAATCAAATACACACCATGAGACTGTAGCCAATGGTTGGTGACTTTCAAGCAATCAAACACATCATCCCACGCAATAAACAAAATTTTTTATGTGCTCCTTACAACCAGGTATCTCCAACAGCTGAGTAGGGAAGACCATGCTTCCCTATTATAGTGACTTTTAAAAGTGTCTATGTAGACATTTAATCTAAACTAGCCAGAATTAAACACTAAGTTTAATTAAGAGATTAATAGAATTAAACACTAGCCAAATTATTACAGCCAGAATTAAACACTAAGTTACACAACTGCCCGCCCTTTGCATTATACCCTGATGGCTCCTCTACCACAGCTTGAGTTCTTTCTCAAGTATTCTGTAGTTCAGTGTCACTTACTATTGCAATGCAAAGATTAGCACTGTCAGCCATTTGTGTCTCAGACCAGTTAGTAGAACTATTATCAATTATTATCCAAATCTGGACATCGTGGAAGTACCTCTTCAATACAACTACCAAACACTTTCTAGTGGATTCTGCTTTACTTATCTGTCAGTGCCTTGTGAGGAAGGCTTTACAGTGAACCTTACTCCCATAGTCAGGAAATTAATTACTTGCTTAAGCTTACTCCTACAGCAAAGAAAAAAAAAGGTATTTTCCTCTCTCAGCCACCACTGTTTCCAAGCTGAAGAGTTGTGTAAGTCTTGCCATCTTCTAGACTTCTCTTCATACTGCCTTTCTCTCACAAGAGACCACAATGGAACTACTTAAACATTTATCAAATTTGCCTTGCAACAAAAATCACTACACAGGTTAAGTAACTGTTCTTGAAGTTAGCAAGAGAATCAAATCCATCATCTTGTATCAAAGCATAAGACAGCAATTTTCTCAGGATTGTCTCTTTCCTAATGAGAAAAGACAGAAGAAAGTTGGAGACTGCTCAGTAGCGCCCTATATCAAATAGTATATAGGACATATAGGACTTGCTAAGTGGATCAATACAATTAAAATGAGGTACCTCATAAAGCAGAATGGCAGCTAATAGGTTTTTTCAGTTGTTAACTTGTATACAAATCTGTAAAATATGAACACGAATTCATCTAAAGTACATCTAACTGACGGGAAATCTTCAGGACACTGCACTCAAATGTGATGACACAGGCAGTCAAAAATAAGAAATCCTGACACTAGACCACTTCAGGGAAGATATGAAAGAGATACTGACAATGATGTTCGAGACGGACATTTGCAAGCACTTACAGGACTGCTCCCTACACTCACCCATTGCTAATTAGTACTGACATATGAATCAAACACCTTTATCCAAGCAAATCCAATGCAACTTAGGTTTATTTTTAAAATAACTAACTCAATTACGACAGTAATTGCTCAAGTACAGTTGTTTGCATTTTCTCAACAAAGAACTTTCTTTTGCTCTAGCACTCTTTCACCAGAACTAGATTATAAATAATCATAATAGAAACATTGGACAATAGAACCCAAAGCTCACATCTCAAAGACAGCCTTCCTGACTAGCATCGTTTGGAGACTAATTCATAAACTATCTGAATTCTGACTTAACCAGTTTCTAAAAGCATTCTTTCATTTATAATGTGTAATGTACTTAAGCAAACACTGCATACAATAACCACTCAAAAACATTTCTTTGTATTGGTAGATAAAGACATTTTTACTATACTAGTAAGTATTTCTCTTTACTTCACCCAATTTATTTTGTTTTAGCTGAGAACAGTGAAAATTTTCTAGTTCTTATGGGAAGAGACTGAAGTCCTTTGAAAAAAAAATGGTGACTGCATGCAGATTGTTCTCCTTCACAATGTTACCTCAAAGATAAGGATTTATTCCCTTTAGATCCTTCACAGCTCACATGGCTCAAATCTTAAAATACTATTTGTATCAATAGGTTAATGGTACTGTTGTTTCCAACACTGAGTTTGCACATTTTAATCTGCCAGTTTTGGGGGTGAGGATGCTATTAAAAAGGCACTTATGGACAGAGTAGGCATGCAGAGGTTTTCAGTTGATCCATGGTATTGAAGTGTAGCAAGTGCACAAGTCAAAAGAAATCAAAGATTAAATCCCTACCATACTACAAACAAACCTTTACAGGTATTTAGATCTTAAACAGAATAAAAATTTTCTAATTCCCAAGACAGTCACATCTATTAGCCAATAGGAATAGGAACTCTGGACTCATTTAGGCAGAGTTTTAGAATTCAAAAAATTCCGGGAATGAGGAATATTTTTGCATATTAATTTGCATTGATTAACCAAAAGTGTGCAATAGTGCCTATAAAAAGAGAATTAATGTGCAAATACAATATGAGAAAGTTTAATTTTCAGGAGTAAGGAGATGGGCATGTTTGAAAGTGCAAGTTCCAGTTTCATTGCCCTGCATTTTGGTGCTTTTCCAAAATAGCTAAAAAAAATACAAGAACCTATCTAGTTCCCAGCCCTATTGATAAATAGAAGATCTACCACACAGAACTGCAAATGAAAATAACCATTGAAGCTGTCATTGGTTTTTAAAATGAAAAAAACCCACAGTACACCATATAGGTATGTATAAATAAATGAAGTCAGAAGAGAGGAGTGCAGGAGAGAAGAACACTGCAGTTAAAATTATTTTCATATTCCGCAAGTTTCAAGGCATCTGTGGCAAACTAGGAAAATATTTGACTCTGCCTTCTGTCCAGTTTTTCCTCAGAAAAAACATATATTAAAGCAAAGAGTTACATAAGCATAAGTAATCATAGCATATGTTTTATGATGCTTCAGTAGAAAATAACATGAAGTCATATTTTTTGTGGAGAGACGTAGAAGTCCCACACAATACATATTTCTATGTCTTGCTCTCTCCATAAGTGGTTGTCTAGTGCACAGATCAAGTATTGACATAAAATCAGATAAGCATACCTGAAGTAAAAGCCTGGTACTGAGTTTAACTTTTTTATGCTATACTTTTATATATATTATTTACATATATTTTCTTAAACATGTACACACTCTTCTCCCTGTTTTTCTGTGTTGTATATACCTTTATCTTTTTTTTAACCATTTCCTTTCAGTCTTTCTCACCTACATATCATACTGTGTTTCCCATATAAGCTCAACATCTATAAGCACTTTAGATTACAGAAGACACGAAAAGCTGGAACTATATTCTAACAATCACAAGACTAATGCCATTGTTCTTCATTTTCCAAGGACTGTCATGTGACCATTCATCTCCTCTCTGATTCAAAGCACATCTACTTCTATTTCATGAAATTACTGGTGATATGAACAAAGACACACTTGGGCATAATCCAATGATACACACAAGGAGGTTCCAGCACAACAAAGAAAAATTAAGATATTGAGCAAGGAGTGTTCAGTAACTTCAGAGAGAGCATGGTGGGTTTTTTAAAGCCCTATAGATATGTCTTCACATCTAAATATACAAAAATGCATAGATAAACTACAACAGAAATACGTATACACTCTCTGCAGGAAGCGTTTAGCATCATTCCAAATTCTTGCAATATGTTGCTTAGTCGAATGCACAGCACAATTTTAAACTAAACTTGTTTGCGTGTCCATTTTTTCTTGCTCCAGACTTTCTCATTGACAATTTTCTTATTGCCATGTAATTATATCTAGCTAATAAATGAGAATCCCCTCAAGTTCAAATTGACTGGAGGAACCCTGCCTACCAAGAACAGTAGGTTCAGCTTCAGACTGACCAAGGCATAATTATCATGCAGCTATTATTCTGACCAAATAATTTTCTTACAGGAATGTCTGCTGCTTTCATTAATCTACACTTTTGGGTACACTCTCTGCTTTTCAGCAGTCATCCTACAAAAGGTGGGTTACTTAAGAAACAATTAGGTGCGTATACAAAACAATTTGCAGGCAGTCTTACTCTTTCAGCTTCCTAAGTGAAGTGCCTTTCAAGGCTGATTTATAACACTGTCGTCTTCAGAAGGCAAAATAATTAATAGGAGCACGGACTTCTAATTTCAGTGACTTCCAGAGAAAGTGGATTTCATTTGATTTATGATGGCCGGTGACTTTGCATTTTATCAGTTCATTCACTCATTATTTATGCTGATGACCAATTTCAATGGGTCGCTATCATCTAACTCGCTACTAATCAAAGAGAATTAGGGTTCACTGCATTATTTAGAAGCCACTAATTTATCTTCAGAACAAGTATCAAGAATAGTTTGGGGCCTTCTACACTAAGAAGAGGCACAGCTGGCAAAGTCACAGCATTTGTGTGGTATTACAAATGAATGTCATAGGGGCTACTTGCAAGAAATACTTTTTACAGAAGTTTCAAAACAGGCACACTGTATAGATAGAAGACAAATATGAAACATTTAAACAATAAAATGAAACACTTCCCTTCTGACCTGCTACATCAAAATATTTAAAATATGTGTTTTCTGTTCCCTTTGCAAGCAATTCAAAGATGCTTTATTTTAAAAATTCTCTCTCCTCCTCTCTGTTAACTAAATGGAAATCTCTGCACCAAAACAATCCTAGCTGGCACATTTCTCATTTTAAAATCATTTGATTATATTTCTAGACACAAGAAAGTAGATCAAACTGAAACTTAAACATACAAAAATTGAGTTTTATCAGCAAGCCATAATACCAAATCATAATCAATCACCTGAGGGAAAAACTCCCCCGTAAGAGAGAGAGGGGAAAAAGAATTAGCTGCCTGTTTTGCTCTTGGTGAGCAGAGCATAAAAACCTCATTTCAGTATTTGCACTTTGCTACAAATTTATCCTCTGTTTTCTGCAGGGTTTCCATACAGCCAACCTCATGCAAACCACTCAAAAGGCAGTTCTATCTTTAGGGAGAGGTGCACGACCTTTCTTAAACACAGGGGAAGTACGTGGCCAGTAAGTTGGCAGAAAGGCAGCAACATGTACCAGGTAACAGTTTTGGACCTTCCCCTAACAAAGCAATAGCCTTTACTTTGTATTATGCAAGTTGCAAATGCTACGGTGGGGGAAATAGATGGGGGAAATAAAACATTGAGTCTAGAGAGGTGCAGAAAAACTATGATTTACTGGGACCTCCACTCACACTCATGGGAGTCTTCTTAAAAATATCATCTACTCCTCCTTAAGCAAATCAGATGTTTAAATGTAGAAAATTAAAGACTTCCAAGGTTTCTCCATAATCCCAATGCCCTTAGGGCAAGAAGAAAAACTGTCACCTTTCAAGCCAGAGGACAAGTGGACCAGCATCATTGGTTTTCACCTCTCTTACTCTCTCCCTGCAAGCAGGTAAGGTGTCAAAAGACAGGAAGCGATGAGACTCCAGGAGAAATTCATTTTTTCCCCCTCTGTTTACTAAGGGGATGTGAAACAGCCCCAGGCAGCTGCCATCCCCATGTGCTCCCTGGCACTGAGAACCAAACCGCTGGCCTTGCCTGGTCCCAGCTGCCCCAAGAGAAACAAATCCACACGGGGTTGGTGGTGGCAGCAGAAATAAACCTTCCACCCAAGTGCCCCTGTGCAAGCACAGCCCCTTGTGCTGCTGGTGTCTCTTCCCAAGTGAGTTTAACTGGGGCTGTGGAGGGGTCTGCCATATCTTCCAAATGAGAGGGGCATTTAGAGTGAAAAATAAAACACTGCCATACTCCCAGGAAAAAAACAAACAAACAAACAAGCAAGCCCCCCCCAAAAAAAAAACCCTCAAAACACAAACATGTTAAATATATGATATTTCAAAATATGTATTTTTCACACACTTCATAGAATAATAAAATACCCTAAGTTGGAAGGCACCTACAAGGATCATCAAAGTCCACTTAAAGACTCTCCCCTCCTAAAAGACTGTCATTTACAGAAGTAAGATGTTTAGCAGTTATTTCTCTAAATTCTTTCATTAACTTTTAATATTTTTTTTAAACAAACTCTTCATTCTCTGCTGTGTGAATTGGGGTTTTTACCTCAAGCACGTACATATGCCCTGCTGCCTGCCCATATACACTTGCTCATAGTCTGAGGCCAAGCCACTGGGACATGAAAATCAGAAATGTAAAAGCTGAATAATCATACTAACACATGACACTGAGACAAGACTCTAGAAGGAAAGACTTAAGAAATAATTATATAAGGCTACCAGTTATATTGGATGAAACTGGTATTTTTGTTGCCAAACAATAATTACTGACTGATTGAAATGACTAAGTAGCCATTCAGATTAGTGTTCATCAGAGTTTTGTTCACATAAACACAACATGCTCATCATACTAATGATCTGAAATAAAACCCATGACTTGGCATAGTTTTCTGCACCATAACACAATTTACATTTCATTGCTAGCAAAATCAAGCTGAAACACTGCAAACCAGTCTGTCTTCACACAGGTTTGCATTTTCTTTGCTGTCAATGAGCATTTAAAGGATTTTTCTCAAACAAGCATTTACACCTAACTTACTACAATTACGTCAATTCTGTTAGTAAAAATTGACTGTACATTAAAACCTCCTATTTAAATTTCCTCAATATATCAGTAAGGCTATAATCTCTTTTTCTCTACTAACAAATGTATTTTTACAAAAAAGGAATTATATCAATGAAATCTGCAAATTGATTTTTTTTTTTTATTTAATGGAAGTTTAAAAATATAAGTCTTCAATCTAATGACAGCACATCAAGTCCTTAAAACATAATACTATGAAAAACATTCTTGTGTGTACAGTTCTCCTTACAGGAGTCAAAGTGAAGAAATTTTTTTTTTTGGCTGTTTTAAAATTTTCAACTTGCAGGCAAAAGTCGCAAATGGTCTACGACATAGAAAACTGCTCATACACTTCAGAAATCCATTTCTATAGCCAGAACTATGCCGACATTCAGAGTGCATTAAAAAAACCCTTAACCTATAGAAGTTAACATAGGGGATACTAGTACGAATGTGCAAATGGAAGGGCAGTAAAAGATCAGGATCTTTGTAGCATTTGCATGACCTGCGTATTACATAAAAGAAGTTTCATTAATCTGCTCCAAGCATTGAGAAAGTGAAGTCTCCTGAATCTCTCATTCATACAGACAATATAATAAGGAAATTTATAATTTATGAAAATCCTGAGTGAAACCTCAGGAAAGAACACCTATATACCTTTAATACGTCACGTGAAACTAGAAAACCCTGCACTACCTTTCCAAGGACCTAATTCCTTAAGGAACAGAGAACAACAGCGCAAGACAAAGGTATGAGAAATAGCTTTGGTAGTGAGTAAAATAAAGAAATTATTTTTTCTGTGCTGAAAAAAATCATGATACCAACATGAATATGTTCACTAAGGCCAAGAACTGAACTACACATCTTTAAAAACAGATATATATAGATAGATAGATTAGATATAGATATAGATGTAGATATAGATGATATAGATATAGATATAGATATAGATATAGATATAGATATAGATATAGATATAGATGATATAGATAGGAAAAATGCTCCAAAGATTAGCTTGCATCAACTGGGACAGCAAAATCCATGAACATTTGCAAAACCCATAGTCCAGTGGAAAAGATCTTTATTGCTCTGGAATTTCCATACATACTTTCTGCATGTCTCCAAGACCATTTCTTTATTAAGTAAAAGATGCACCACAAACCATAACTGGATTAATCTCAGCAAAAGAAACAAGTTTTACACTAGCTAAAAATCCTAGATCTTTTAGAAAGGGATATGCTTCAAGACTGAAATTCACGTCTTAGCTTTGCACACTAGTAACAGCCTCCAGACTCTGAAGAGGTCTGTACTTATCTCACATGTATATATCTCCAGTCAGTGTTTGTGATAAATCCTAAAACTCCCAAATTCAAAACAAAAGCAAACAAACAGCCCCCTCAAAAACCCCCAACCAACCAACCAACTAAACCACAACCCAAAATCTTAAACCCAAAAAAAAAAAAACAAACCCACAACAAAAAAAACCAAACAAACAAATACCCAAACAGTTTTAAAGAAATTGGTTCAGTGGGGAAGAATGTGTCCTCAAAAGAAATTTAAACAGTGCTTCTCAAAATATATTGCCATTTTTCACCTGATTTGGCAGATTCTTAGAATAAATTTTAAAATAGCTGCCTGATTTAGATACTTTTAGAAACAATTTTTAGTAATTACACATTTAACAATGCTATCAATTAGAATCAAAACCTCACTTTCCATATTTTCCCTCTAAATAGAGATATTTTGCATTCCCAAAAACTGAACAAATACATTTTTAGATTCTGATATGACCCCTTCCAGCAAGCAGCTGTAAAACTTCCATTGTTCATGAAATCCTGCATATGTACATCCCCAAGTCCCCTCTTCCATTCAATATATATGAAAATGCAATTTACTGTATGTCAAATGAAAAATGCAGTTTTCAAATGCATGACAACAGGTGCTAGTTAAATGATCAGACACTATTTGTTACCTAGTCTCTGACTCTCATTTGCAGCATGATAAATTGCATTTTAGCAGAGCACTGCGATCTAAGGGGTCTTGACATGCTTTTATTGATTTGCATAGGTTATATGCATGTATTCCTGTTTGTAGGCAAATAGTGCCACAAGTAAATTCAAGTCACCGTGCCTCTGTTTCAAGAAAATTGCAGTCATCACAGGGGAGCCAAGATGGAGTGAGGCTGGGTAAAAGAGACACATGCAGCCCATTGGAATCTTAGAACCTCTATTAAGATTTATAGGCTGCAGGATTCTTTTGGGCTTCAACATTATTCTTAGTAAACCCTTTCTGTCTTCAGCTGTTTATAAAAACTGGCAGCTTTAGCAAAGACAGAAGCTTACATTGTAGGTAGCACAATTTAACATAATAGCGATAGCCTGTCCTCTAAATACCGTGATACTGGTTTTGAAAGAAAAACAGTGCATATCCTCGATTCCCTTTCCCATAATTTGAAAGGTTTTCTTATTACTAAGCAGTAATCTTCCCACCTGCATTTCCATAACACTTTGTGGTCCCCATTATTTGAGATTAGTTAATGTATCTGTCCTCTTTTACCTCTTCTCAAGTCAGGCAGTACCATTATTTCCCTCTTAACAGGAAGAAAAGTATCCTGCATAGAAAGTTCAAATACCTTCCCTGTGGGGTAAAAATAACACATCTAGAGTAAGGAATTGAAACTTCCATGCTGGTGTTTTCTTCAGGGTAGGAAGGATGTGATCCACCATCACCACAGTTTGCATGTAATTCCCTTAGTTTGGTATCAGGACATGCACACACACCAGCACTCAGCCCATCAGCTGAAAAGAGAGCTGCTGGAACATCCACAATACCCCCACACAGGATGATTATCTCTACCCATGCACACACATCGTTTTGTATCACAAATGTTGGAGCTGGCATGACACGCTCAGACTGGTGTCAACCTATACAGGCTGCTGATCCAATCATTTCCTTGTAAATTTGCACATTACTGATAAAGGTTCAGGTTACTGGGGGAACTGTTAATCTATCAGGAAAAAGATTTAGACTTGACAGGCATACTTACACCTCAGAGTATTCAAGGAGCTCTTATTTATATGTTATTTCAGTACTTAAAATTTATTGAAGAACTGTTTCAGTGTGCTAGTTCAGCATTAATTTTGATGGAATTCAAGAATTGTATTCTCCTCTCTGTATTGTACCACAAAACCTAAAGCAAATCAAAATTAAATCTAATTGTAAATTTAAGCTGTGAAAAGGAACACACAACAAATATTAGGCAAAACATAGGATGAAATTAGGGCAATACAGGATGTAGCATCTCAGAAAACATCCTAATTTGACTAGGATACTTCCATTCTTGAGTTACTAATAAATTCTAACTAGAGCTACTGCACGTGGGCCCCAAATAAAATCTAAAATAATTGCCCACATTATCAATTTTATTTGCCTAAAATTTTCTCAGTTTATGTAGATTTTATTGCATGTATCTCAACAAAGAATAGACTACAGACTGTGTTTACAGGGACTATAAAATTTAATGTATAAGCACATCAAGATGAATTCCAGAAGCATTTTTGCTTACTGTCTACCCAGTACATGTTTCCAGTTTAGCAGATGAAAATGATGTACTGACTGAGGAGAGGCACAGTGGGTAAGAGCTATATCTAATTTACACTTAAACTGGGAACTCATTATTGAATATGATGGTTTTTTTAAGATTAAATCTCCTTAGAAAAGCCATGATGAATAAAGGAACATGGCTAAATATCCTCTAAAACTGACACAGAAAGCTGTCCCCTTTGGAATATCTGTAACAGACAAATGACTATCCCATAAATTTACAACTTCAATATTATATGATTTTGCTGATGTAGTATTTATATAGTTCTGTCTAGGAGATTCACAGGCCAACTACTACCTTCAGCTGCTCATTTGTGTTTCCACACTAAGCCTTCAGCTGGAACAACAGTTTGTGGAGTTGCATGACAAGCAGCAACAGAGAAATGAGATGACTAGGAATCCTTTTTGTCTTACATCATTTTTGACATAGATCAGTTTCTGATCTGGTCCACCATTCAGCCCCTACCAAAATAAGAATGAAGCAACTGAATGACAATGAAAGTATGGGAGAAAACGTTAAGGACTCATGTAAGACAGCACTGCTCATCAGATTACTGCTTATTAACTTAAATTTTCAGTGACAAAACACACACAGAAATATTTAATGCAGAATAAAAAGATTACAAGTGCATCTGTGGAACAGGAGAAAAACAATGACCAAAGGAAGATGGAACAGTAAAAGTAAATAATGCAACACCATAATGATAGGCCCCCATCAAATCTTGTATGCACTATGTATCGGAAGAACTTCAAAAGGAAATTTGAAGAGGTAGAAATGAGGTGGATTGTTAAATGCTTTTGGGAAAGTAAGAGGCAGCACAGTGGAAATGCGTTCCATCTTTAAAACAGTTTGAATATGGGAAAACTAACAGAATTTTTGTTCTGATATTTTTCAAATTTATGCACCTAAGCCACTGCCAGTCAGTTCCTTCAAGTCATATAGTCTGAGAGAGAGAGAGCAATAGTATCTCCAGTGCCCTGAATGAATTCTTGCCTCCTGACTTTTACCCTCCACACCCTTCCTTACTTTAATCTCAAAAAATGGTACCTGAAATAAAAAGTAATCTTGCTTATTACCATTCTGTCAGTGAAAACAAATTCTGATTTCAGAATATCAGAGTTGTCTCTACTTAGCCTGCTGGGCTCATTCTCCAGCCCCACATTCACACTCATGGGCAGCCGAGAACAGCAGGCCCATGTTCTCAACATACCAAAGGTTTTGCCTACTGAAGCAAACTTTTAGAAATAAGTCATAATTCAAAACCCATGATTTTGACTCAGATCATTGACACAGGCTGGTGCTCAAAAGGAATATCCACCAGTCCCCAAGCGCCCAAGCATTCCTTCTCCCAAATATAAAAGACAAGTTTGTATGTCCCTCCCATCCAGGAGACTAAAAATAAGCTACCAGAAGTGGCCACAAGCACAGAGCTTTATCACAGGGAAAGTCTCTTTTTAGGCAAGCAATTAAGCACATCTAGAACAGCCCAGCAACTCGACTAGGCAATAGCAGCTACATGAAATCAAAGCACTGAATGGTATGATATTAGCAAGTATACCAGCTCCTTAATTACAATAATCTTCCTGCTAAAAAGGATCTATGAGAGTTTTTTTCCCACAACTAAGCACTGAAAACCAAAAAAAATGAATTCTCTGTACCTTGTAAAGACAAATAAAGTTTGCAGAAAAAAAGGGTGGAGAGAAAAAAAAGAGAAGAAAGTGAGTTTAGAAGTTTTATACTGCAAAATTCAAGTCTGCAGAACATAGAAGGGGCTCTTGGGATTTCTTGCTAAAGACCTTGCCCCTTACACAAATCACCTATTCGTATGAACCTCAGAAAAGATATGAAAGATTATTCAGTTCTCCTTAATGAGAGGAATTTAACATTTTTGGCATAATATTCCATAATGTTTCTACACAATATCTTCACTAACACTTCAAAAGCCATCAAAATATAACAATAAAAAGATAATTAATATTACAAAACATAGAGATGAACAAATTAGAATACATGGCACTATGAAATTATTGGTTTTCTCCCCCTCTCCTCCTGTTTTGTGGAGAAAAAATTAGGATTGCTTGACAAACTATTCATTTGCTGGTGTAAAATACATCAAAGAGGACATTCCCCTTCTGGGACATGTCTGCACAGGGGATGCAGGCCTTTACAAAGAGAAATATATTAGTGACCACTGTATCACCTTTCCCAGTTATGGCACTTCAAAGTCAGATTTTTCCCATATTTCTGCTTTCTCCTCCCCTTGTTTCAAGGCCACCTTCCTGCAACTTTCACTGAAGTTGCAGTGCTGTAAAAATGTTTTTGTACTTAAGAAAATTCCTGCATACGAATATTTGGAACACACTTGTTGTGCAAGGCTAAGGACACGTAGGAAAATTCCCAGAAAGCTGGCAAAAACTTCAGGGGCAGAGTGCCTAGCTCATGAAAATATGTCAGAAAACCTTTAAGCACCATTTTGTTTTCAAGAGAATGCCTACTGCTGTAAAAGACAGCACTGATTTTTACATAAATGACTAATAATTAACATGAACTAGAATATTAAAAAAACCCCACCCCTTGATAAACTAAGAGTAAGCATTTTATAGTTGTAGACAACCACCACAAAAGCAGCTCTCCATCACGAAAAGAGGATTGTTAGGTACTTGTAAAAGTCAACTTGAAATTCTATAGCTCATCATCGCAGAAGAAAGTACAAAAAAAAAAGATCAAAAGAACTTTAACATTGTGGTGAAGATAAAATGCACTCCTCCAAACCTTTTGGACATCCTATGCAGGAATAAACATTGCAATTAACACTCAAGACCGAAAATTTAAGATATTCCCAGAAAGATGACAATATATAAAGGAATTTTCTCACATAAACAGAGAAGGAAAAAAATCAGCATTAGCAGTTAAAGCTTCAGAAAGGTTAATTCCACAGATCAAATAGGTTTTCAGGGCATTCTTTGCACATTGAGATCTTTATAGTTGGAAGCTTGTCAAATAAAGGCACGCTGAGAGGAAAGAAAGTAGCCATGTCAAACCATATGTGCAAGCTCACAAAGCCGACATGCCATCACCATATGTAAACAGGAAATCTATCTGCATTTTAGTAGCCCTCTACCTAAACCCCACTCACTCTGGAAAAAGTGTGCTCAGCAGTGTTAGAGCACACACACTTTGTTTGTGCTTATTAAATAAAAAGAAAGGATCACCTTCAACCATATTAATGATGGACTGGTGGATGAAGGATGTCTGTGAAAATTCACAACATCTGTTTGCTCCACTCTCTTCTCAGTGTGCTGCACCTATTCCTCATGCTTAATGATGCTCATCCACTCTGCAAGTTTTACGAACAAATGTGTGTTTAGCCACATTCATCATTCTGAATGAGCATTCTTGATGAAGCATCCACTGGCCTGTTTCGCTCTTTCTGCTACACTTTAACAAATGACAACTGCTCTACGTATTTTTCATTTGTTAAAAATAAAAAGCTAAGTGAAGAATAGGCCCAGCAAATTTTTCTTTTACTCCTCTGTTAACTTTACTGGAAAATGGAATACAACATGCATTTAAACTGCATGCAAGTTCACATGCACAAATCTAAATGGTGCATACAGATGGATAGTATTTTAAAAATACAGCTGCATACAGTGTAGCATAACAGACAAACATTCTATCCCACACCAACACGAGTAGTTCCATCATCTTATGAAGGTGATGTATTTCTCTCTCTGATCAGCTTGGGGACTGATTCTGTGACGTTCACAATGCCTTAACGCAAGACACTTGGCATCTTTTGGTACCAGGCCAGCCATACATCACAGTAGACATCTGCCTTCCGTTTTCCAGCTTTCCTCCTTTAAAGCACACCAATATTTAAAGACATGCTTCCCAGAAAATGTGCTTGCTCTAAATGTCACCCTAGAAATCAATTGTGAACAGCAATACATGTCAAATCTATATTTTTTCCAGTTAGAAAAAAAAAGAGTAAAGAATATTAGTGAGTAATCAGAGCAAAAGAATCAAATCTAATTTAAAAAAAAAAAAAAAAGAAACTGTTCAGAAAATTTTTAATGTGGAACATATTTGGAAGTTTTCTTCCGGAATTTAGAACAACTCACAAGTCTTATTTCCATTAGTACACAGAAAAATTAAAATTTCCATCCCAATATCCATTTTCTTAAGCATATCTTTAGAAGATTACTGATGCAGTGGACAGTGGAAACTTCTCAGGCTCATCTTCTGGTAGTATTTTCTATGTTTGCAGAAACTATACAGATTAAATGAGGGGGTTTTTTCTGCAGCTTAATGCTATTTCTTTGCTTTACTAATTGAGCCTTTGAGAGCCCCTTTGGGTCTGTACTGGTTGTCTGCACTCATCTGTATTAGTAACATCCAGGATGCCAGTGGGTGCACTGGATGAAGCAAGTTACACTCTAAAACATCAATGACCTCAGCTATGAACAATATTTATTGCAAGACAGGCATCTAAGACACAGGCAAGTATTGGGGTTCTGGTTTTCATGTTATCTTTCTAAAAACTAGGTTGGGGGAAAAAGTGGATCTTGTAAAAGGATCCTAACAAAATTTGCATGAGGCTGCCTTACGAGAAGTTCTACAACAATTTTCATTGAATAACAAACTTTGTGATAGTTCTCAATGAAATAACTATAGACCAAAAGACACGAAGGAGAACATTTCGACTCTCTTCCATAAGAAGAAACCCTCTATTTATGAAAAAAATGAAACCCTAATCCTAAAATCATGATGTCCAGGCCAAAAAAGGCATGACAATTCAGTAAGAAGTTATATACTAATAAGGTCACTGAAATTAGCATTTCTTCTAACAAATATAGTCTTAAACTTAAATGTCAAATTATATCAATTCCTTAAACTTAGCCAATGGCTAACACTCAACTGGGAAATGAGTGGAGAGGAACTAATTATCAGAATTCAGACTTCCACTCCAATTTGGCAATGATAGCACAGCATTTTGGTGACATGCAAATTCTACAAAAGTAAATCCTACACTAATGGCATGGCTGGGCAGTGAAATGCTACCTTATCCTGTTCATGAGACTTCACATAACTTAGAAGGCATCAAAACATCATAAAAATAAAAACTAATTGAAACCTCTAAAAATTCTATCCTGTTTTATCAATATTTTAAAGCAAAAACTACTAACAGCTCATTTCCACTTTATCTGAAGTTGTTAAGTCAGAGATATTAACCAGTAAACTTGCCACAAAGCATAATTCCTAGCAAGTTATGTTCCACAACAAAAAATGTGACATTATGGAACACAGATAAAGATGTACTCAAATTCAATAGAAGTTGTTATAAATCAGCATGCAATGCTATACCCTTCACAAATTAGTACAATGTGAAAGAATGATCATGAAGTTCAAAAAACAATTTTTTTGGCAAAATGTAGCAAGAACTTCCTGAGATCTCTCAACACAGATTAAAAAACAAGGGCAGAGGAAAACTATACAGTAAGTTAAATGAAATACATAAAAACAGAATCACTAAAATTTATAAGAAATTGCAACCAAGTCTGTTCAGGTTCCTCTGAGGTTTAAGTACTCAAGGAATCCATTACTAAGCTTAACAGGAAATTGTCCATGAAAAATTCATAAACTATATAGAAAATATTCCTCTTCAAATAAGTACAATGAACACTGCAACAGAATTGATAGCAGTTGTGTTATTTTTGTTATAAAAAGGAATTTGTAATTATAAAAAAAAAAATACAAGTTATAGCTCCTTAAAAAGAGTGCCTCTGATCATCATATTTCAGAAATTAGGCCCCACAGAGGATTTTTTTTAATATAAAAAATTAATTTACATTTTTTGCTAAAATTCAAGCAAAAGCTTTTTCTCACCTATAAAACAGATCTGTATCTGAAAATAGAAAAAAGGATTTATGCAAAAATAACCTCAAGGGGATCATTACAGAAACACAAAAAGTAATTTTATACTAGAACTGTAAAGTACATTTGCAATAGATGTTTAAAAATATGGCTACAAAATACATAAAACATACAAATGAATGGGACTTAATGTAACTGCAATAATTTAAATAGTATCCTTATAAAGTAACAAAGTTCCTCAAAGAAAGGGAAACACACCTTTAAGTAATTTAAAATTAGAGCAATATTAAAATGGATAAATGTATTTTGTACTATGTAGATACATAGCCATCACTTATTCTCATGAGTTATGTATGCAGAGAGTATCGATAGTTCATTAGACTTCCTGAAAAAAATCCACAGTCAGAATGACTCACTTGACAGAAAAAAGAATCACGGGGAACAAAAGAACAATACTGAAAGCAACAAGAACAATTCCATGGCTCTACAAATAAGAGAACCCGAAAGCCCTGGTCTCGCTCTCCCTCGCCCATGCAGGGCAGCAGTGAGTGCTGAGTGTGTTCATCCCCCAGAACTGAACAGGAACATCTCCTCTGCAGCTGTCACTGTGCCCTCCCATGAGTGGCAAGGGAGGCTACAGAACTTGCAGGGCAGGTACAGTCTCAGGCAAACGTTAACTCAAACCGCACAATAGGTCTCAAGAAACACATCACAGTACTTTTGAGAATATCAGAGCACAAATAACCCATAGATTACTGCAAATTACTCTGACAAAAATAAGTCCAAGCATATCTGACAGTAAAATTACACTCTCCTCAACAACAGTATCCCTTAGGTAATCCCCCTTCTCTCCCCATCCCGAATGTTAAATTGTCTCTTAGCTTTACAACAAATCAAGGCTAAAAGCTGCATACTGGCAGCACTTCTTTTCATCTCACATAAATTTTATGTCTTCTCAATAGCATCAAGTGTGGTATACTTTATGAAAATTATGAAAAGCATCACAAAGAAACAAAATGTAAATGATACAACAATTCAAAGCATATGAAGGGCACTGTTTCTGCTATCTACAAGAACATCAAATCATTTCTACCTCTACTGCCGCTTGAGTTCATGCTTTTCCATGGAACAACAATGATAAAAAAAGGTATGGGGTTTGTACTTTATTTTTCTCCTCATGGAATTAAAAGGGTTAATATATTTTACATCCCTATTAATATGATGATATCAGCTGAAGACAATGCTAAGTTGCTCACAAAATATTAAAAAGACAGCACCTAGGATGAGATTTAGATTCTTAAAAATGGGTCTTGTCCTAAGTCTTGCCCTAACTTTCTTATGGATTGAATCAGAGGTTCTATACAAGTATTGTCAGTATTGTCTCTTTTTCCCTTTCTTCCATCCTATATATGATTTTTATCTGTTAAAAAAGGCAGCTCATTGTTTTAATTTGTCTGCATAATCAAGCTGACACATAGTCATCTTACACGGAAAGAATATAGAAATATGAATGGGGACAGGATGTGGTAAGGCAGAAGGTGAAGAACTGCTGACAGAGAATATCTGCACCTTCTTTAACATACAATTCAAAAAGTGGTTTATATATGCAAAAAACTTATTTCTGATGTTTTCCACAAGGGACAATTCCATATCTTAAAACAGATCCTTTAAGCCTTTCTCCTCCTTATAGCCATAACTTCAATCCAAATGCTGCTTTGCATATTTTTGGGTTATCCTTTAACAAAGTTCCTCCCTTGTATTTGCAATTGTGCCTTCCCCATTTCCTCCATGTACCTTCAAACACACTTGAGCACTGTTCCCAGCAATGTTATGAACAAAGCAATACTGGATATGTATGGCAACAAAGGAAAAAATATTAAGTACAATTTGCCTGTATGAGGTTCCCAAAACTTCACTGTGCACTACAGATTCCATCTAAATGTACGTCCCTGATCAAACACTTCTCCCCACAGCTGCTTTCTAAGCTTCTTACCTCTGTCTAGAGACTGACAGCGCTGGGGAGAAAGTGTAGAAGCCTTCTCTCTGATGTGATAGCTAAACTTTCACCAATCTTCTGGTCTTTCCCCAGGTTCATCTTAGTCTCTACCAACCCCTTTGTGTCACTCCCCTACCTCCACAAGTGACCAGGATTCCTCCAGTTTTGTATCTCTTAAACAGTGTGCTGCTTTGTTCCAAACCAAGGCATACAGGGAGCTTTGTCAAAGGTCCTCAGACACATTGAATAACCTGGACCAATTTCATTTATTTACAACTATGAAAAAGCAATAAATAAAACAAATAAATCTTTGGTACTGGGATTTTGTACTGGGATAGTAAAACACTCATAACAGGAGGACATATAGCAAATAGTTTTGGCTGGTTGAGACAATTCAAAAGTGAACCAATGAAAGACTGCAGAAACCCTGAGGCTCTGAGATCAAGTGTTGTGTCCTAGTGACACCAGACAAACCTGCCTTCATGGAAGGTTTTTCCATCCAGTATTGAGCATTTCCCTCCTTAAGCTCATGAGTTCCCTGCTGACCCAAAGAAATGTTGAAACCACAAATGACTTCTGTTAAGGAATTTAGGGAGTGTCAAATTAAGACTTAGCTGTGCAACTTTCATGTCGTCTCCTAGTATATATTCAAAATACTGCAATAACACAATCATGTTTGCTTCTGACCAATTACCCAATTCTCTAAATAATAATCTGCCAAGTAAGAACAGGGGATGTGAGGCCAGACATGTAGATGAAGGACCAGAAAACTAGAGAAGAATGGGAACCAGCTGAGTGACAAAGACACAAGAAACAGCCAAGATGGGGTAAACTGACCCTGGGACCTGCTGGGCTCCAACACAAGTACAAGAAAAGCTGGATATGTAAGCGAAAAGTGAAAGAGATCTCACAGCTGACAACCACAATGTCTCGGCAGAGAAAAACCAGAGAAGACTAAGAACATGACAGAGAAGATTTGGATACCTATTCTTCCCATAGAGTTTTATCTCAACTCCTCCATAAAAATTAGGACAAAATGCAGGGAACTTGACCACATTTTCAGATGGGCTGTCCATCAGATTTCCTAATCAGAGCTGAAAAAAATCCCAGAGGTCTGACTGCTCTGAGATGAAAACAAAAACCTCACAACATACGAGACAGGAAATAAAAATAACAAAATGGAGGCCAAAACCGATGAGCAGTATGATGTTACCTCGCTCAGTAGCTGCCCATAATATCCAACCACCTAATACCCAGCACCAACAGTGAAAAGTCACAGACCACAAGGGGTCAACCTGCTTCATCCAGTTTCACAACTAAACAAAAGACAGATAACAGGAACACTCTAAGGGGAAGATAAACCCAAGGATACTAGGTCTTATTTGGGTTAGTTGAAGATAAAAGTGCAGTGAATTCTCCCCATTTACTTGTTGATATATACCCATAGAAGAATGTCCATCAAAATAATCCTACTGTTGAACTATAAACTCAAGTGCTACTTTTCCATAACTCCAGACTTGCTTCGCCTAGGCTTAACATTTGGCAGGTTTGCCCTAGCAGCCTCCAGCACTTGACAAGAGATGATGAAAAAAATGCAGAATGATGTCATCTTGAATCACTATCTGTTCATACAAATATATTTCTAACAATATGAATGAAAATGGTATAAATATTTTCATTGATTGCCATGCCATATTCTTAGATGAGAATCTTAGTAACTTCTCATGTGTTCTTTGGAAAGAAACCAACAATTTTTAATGTGTTAAACAAAATTTCCAATGTGATTAATTAATCTTAAAACATATTTAGATCCAAATCTCACAACACTTTCAAGTTATGCAACACTTTACAGATAATTTGAGAAGGCCCAGCAATACCCCCTTATAAAAATTATACTAGACATCCCTCCAGCAGAGACTCAAAAGACATAATCCTTAGAACAATGATGTCTTTAAAAAATAGTTCTTCAAAAATGTTGTGTTTGATGGTAGCATTCAGAGGAACTTGGTTCTGATCTAGTTTTATTGTACAACCCTATTTAAAAAAATGTCACCACATGAATCTAGACTGACATATATAAATATTTTACACTGACTAATAAAAGGTTGACACAAAAATAATAAATATTGTGTGTGCTAGAACCAGCCCCTACTTTAGACACAACTGAGTTCACATCTTTTAAATAGAACATGTCAGCACTGTGTAATCTTGATGAAATCAGACAGACCACACACCTGTAATTGACTTAACCAGGCAAGAGACAAAACTGGTGCTCAGAACTTCAGCCAGAAATGCTGTTATTTGGCAACAAGAAAATTATACTCAAAGAATGAAGTTTAGCAGAGACATTTTGCCATTGTTGGCCCATTTCTTTATTCATTTGAAGTGCTAAAATATAAATATATTTGATAAAACCACTTGAATACCTAAATTTAATTTCTTCTGGTATAATTTTATACTTTCAAATCAGTTTTTATTTTATTAGTCCAGGACAGAGAGCAAATGATTTTCATTACTGCAATAAATGAATTGGCAAGAATTTACAATTTTTAGTGCTACTGCTGCATTGTGTGAAGAATTATATTGTACAGCTTTTCTCTAGGATCATTTCTAGGGTATGAAACTTAAACCGTGACAATGCTGCATCCATCTTCTGAGTATATACGGCCCAAGTACAACACATTCTCTTAAGATGGGTTTCGCACAAAAGGCTTTTCTTCATAAAAAAAATATCTCCAATTATCAGTTTCTCATACTTTGCCTTCTAGATACAAGTACACTTCAGACACTATGTTTACTTTTTTCCTTTCACAAATTGTAATTCATCCATTTCATACAGCAAGTAAAGCATTGTATGTCCAGCTGCCCTGCGTGTTCTCCATTTCCATTGGAACATTTCGCTGGGATAGAATTTGAGGACTTCCAGCTTTTAGTGAGCACCTGACCAGAACCACAGGCAGGTTTCAGTAAATCCACAAACCTCAGAGACACTCCACAAAAGCGCAGAATCTGTGCTCTACACACTCACTATGTTAACTGATTTCCATAAGCATTAGCTCAAGCCACCACACAGAGTAGATGCACATTTATTTCCTTCTGAGAAATTTCAGACAGAAAGCAGAAACCCCTATTAAATATAAGGCTTGGTCTACTCCTGGCTGCTAAGATATAATACAAGTCTGATCTGTACCTGCAATTGTCAAAGAACATTATTTTGTAATAACAAAGTTGCTTCCTGGTCACTGTAAGTTAATACACTTCGGAAAAAAATAGATCAAACTAAACTGGAAAAGACATTCATTATGGAGTAAGAACACTCATAGCAAAACTAATCAAGAATATAATTATATAAATACAACTATTTAAGAAATGCATTTTACTATTTCCTAAATAAATTTTGTGCAGCAGAGCACTAAACAAATAAGTGTGAAGACATTCTCATCTCAGTTTGTAACAGACTCAAAATCTGATTATATATGTCTTAGTCATTTATTTCAAATCAACCCAACTATTTATTCTAGTCAAACTTCTCAGAGAAGAAAAATAAACTCATCTCATTTGCTTACAGCATCACATGTAGCCTTCCATCTTATACGTCACTATGAGTTTAGAAAACTAAATTACAAAACCAAGAAGTAAGGAGGACACACAGCTATCACCTGCTCCAAAGAGCTGTTATATGCCTGTATTAATATTTGTAAAGCAGTTTCAATTCACACATAAAAACAGCTATACACACAAGGAATATTACCTCTAGGGAATGTTACAAACACAAGGTTCTTTCTTGAGGCCCTGCTCTGACTTTAACAACACTTGCTCTTGGCTCTCATTCAGTCAGCCCCAACACTTGAGAAGCTTTTTGGAGCTCCTTGAACTAAAATAAGACAGAGAAAAGGACATAGAAAACAAACAGAACATGAGGACATGGTTGAAATCAACAGAAAACATTGGAGAAGGGTGAGATTGCTCTTGGAACTCCTGGCAAAAGACAAAAAAAGGAAGAGTACTGGCATGAGGAGAACGTGAGGCACAAACAACTCAGCTCTTGGTATGAGGGAGAAAAAAGGGTCCAGAAAACTCCCAGAGTGCTAAGAAAAGGAAAGAAAGTCAGAAAGATCTCCTGACACAGAGAAAGATGGTTCAAGAGGTTTAAAAAATGAACAAACTGTCACGTGTGGACAGAAATATGCATATAGCTGCCTGTACAAGGAGCTTGGCCTACTGTGAAACCACCATAGCCCTAAGCATATACACACACAACAGACTACTCATCCCTAGAGTAACACCTCAGTGTTTTAGTTTTTTTAAACCTGTCAAAAATTATATTACATATCCTTTAGCAATATTTTCTTTTACAATATAAACACATGAACACAAAAAAAACCTCCCTAGTTAGCAACCTGTTGAGTAGTGAGACAGAGCTTGAGACACTAGCAATAGTGTTATTTTTTTGTTCCAAGTTGCAAATTACCACTGTTATAGCAAGGAAAATCTCCCCAGACTCTTGTAGCTTTTTCCTACATGAGGAAAATCAACAATGGCTGGATAGATGACATGCTTCTGAAGATTCCAAGTCATTTCTCTTTAATTCTGGAAGAGTCCATTAGTATTTATTTTTTATTTGCTTTTTAACTTCTGAGTGTGATTTGTGAAGTACCAGAAGCCATCAAGCCTTCAGAGCCAAAATTAGGATCTCAAAGGTCTAGAAGCAAAGTGCACAAACAGTGGGACAAAAAGGGAGCAAATTTCTAATGCATAGATTGGATTCCCAACTGATAGCCCTGATTCTACAAGCACACCCATGGGTTCAGATGACTTCTTTCTTTCACAGGGAAACAACAGGATCAAAGCCAAAGACTACTAAAGACAGAAGCTCTTTCTGTGTATTCAGATTCAAAACAAAACAGACAACATCACAGAAGATAAAAAGAAAACATCCCAAATAAACAAGGCAGGGCTGAGTTACTCCTTCAAACTCCTGTGGGTTAAGACATGTAACTTGCCAAAGAACATTTTGCAAATACAAACAGATGTGTTTCTCTTAATTCCCAAATAGTGATCAAGGCAGTCCAAGTCCTGTGAGCACAATTTCCAACAGTATCAGTAAAGGCTAGGATGGAATATCCTCAACCTAAACCTGCTAAAATACCCAGACAAGGGAGCATACCATGCCACACAAATATCACACTAACTTGTTTTGCATGACTAAACCACAATTTTTGTAACAATTCCACTCTGCTCCAACTTTATATCATGTTCTTCATCTTGGGAGACTGCGTCTTATTTGCATTACAAACTCTTAGCAAGTCACTATGGCTCAGAAAGGGTCTTGCCACTACGGGCCTACAGGAGTCCGTGCTCACAGGCTGCCAAACTGCCTTTTCTGGGACAAAGATTACAGGCCACAGCTGCTCCTCCCTGGACTCCGTCAGCTGCAGCTGGGCATCCCAACAGAACTTGCAGGAGAGTCCCCCATGCTCCAACACACACCAGACAACCTAAGTCACTCTAGTACAAAGAAGACATATTGAACTGACAGGGTACACAGCCACAGCCTTCCCCAGGCCAGCCAAAACCAGCTCCGAAAAATACATGAAAAGGACAGTATGAAGCCAACGATCTTTTAAGAGAGACTGTTCCATTACATATTCCTGCTATTAAAGAAATCAAACAGAAAATCAAGGCACCATTAAGGGAAAGGTATTTTTTAGCTTGACAGTGCCGTAGGGTTTTATGACAGACTTGCAGTCCAAGCCGTGTTTATACTACTCATTTGTTTTTGTTAAATATCATACATTGAAAAAGTAAGTTGAAGAGGTATTCCTTGCTTCTCCCATTGCAGAAAGTAATTTGTAAGATGCATTCATAAATTTAGAAAGCTTTTTTAAGATCTAATCTGGAAGCAAAAGCTAGCTTTGAGTACATCAACCATCTAATATTCCCTGCTCAAAGGTGACTTGTAAGAGACCAGCAAACAAAGCTAAAGGTGAAAAACTGCTCCCTTCAGGATGCATCCTGTTGTTAAAATGTCATTGTTTGCATAATAAAGCACTTCATGTCTTTAACCTTTGGTGTAAATATTGTAAATGGTATTTCTTTTTCTGATAGTTAAACTTAGCGTGTAAAAGAGTGACAACTAGTTATAAAATCTCATTTGCACTTACCATCCATACTGCTTTTAGAATGAATGATAAGGCTTTTAACTATCTTCAGCTGAGAAATACTGTTTATAATAGAAAACAGGTTTATACCTGGACACTTTAATGAATCATTGAAATCACTGTTTGTTAGACTACTCACAGAAATAATACCACTGAAGTCCAGGAGATCTGCTCTAAGAAGTATACAGCAAAGTCAGTATGGGCTGCATAATTAGAGCCTCCATGATCCTTCCTGATTACCTAGAGACTAAAAGCATAGCATTTCCCCTTCAGGATCTCCACAGTTACTTCTTCAACCATTAAACAAGCTAGGTCCAGGCCTGTTTGCAGGCCTTGCCTGTGATAAGTTTGCTTATGATGTGTAGTCAATCAACTACAGATTTATCATAATGTAACTATAATTTATCCTCTGGCACATCCTTAACTTTTTGCCTTTGTCCATCTGCCACCACTTTGGGAGGACAGTGACTCTTTACCCTCAGACATATGTTTAGCTGGTACAATTACCATTTAAAAGAACAAGCACCCAGTATTTATTTTCAGGCTACTATTCATAATGTTTGTATTTCAAACAAGTTTTGCCCCATACACGTCATACAGCATGTGATATGCCTGTTATATGATCTGCAATACTCTTTACATGCAACTTTTAGATAATTATGAAAGGTTTGCTGTAATTGAAAAGGGAAAACAAGAATCACCGACTTCAGACAAGAACATGAAATGCACTGCCATACAATGACTTTTCTCAGAACTTTATTAGAAAGCACCATGACATAATTTCATTTTGTAATGGCCCATTTTTAAGCATCATCTCATACAAGTCTTTAAATGTGCTAATTGGAAATCCCCACTATGTACAGAGAATTGCTTTCAAAATGCCAACAGTTCCTCTTTCATCAGAGTAGGAGAAAAATACTTTCCAAAATTCAAAGCATTTTGATCTGGTTCTGTCAAAAACACTACATGTTTTCAGTTGGTAATCTCTCTTTAGTCAACATGTGACTATTTTTGTTCAGGATGGTTTTCTAAATATGATCATCTTCAAAAGTTATGAAGAGAGAAATAGTGAAAAAAAATTACTATTGCTACTTTACTGTACTACCTACCAGGAACCTTAGTGTGAACCTGTACAAACATTCCAATTTAAATTTAGAACATTTTTAAAACATCTAGTGCCAAAAGAGACAGCATATGGTTTAGTTCATTAAATACATATCCACTGAACACCAGGATTTCTTAGGTAGCAGAAAGGGGTATCAGTAATTAGCAATTAGCTATTAATTTATGGGTAATAAAAAGCTGCTGTTTACCAGCTTTTCTTTTCAAAAAAATACTAGTGCCTCCCAGACTTTTTCCACAATAGATAGCTATGTCATACAAAGAATATTTTGGACTCAATTCCCTATCAGCAGTCACAGAATGATGTTGTATGGGATCTCTGGAGATCACCACGTACAAATTTCATGCGAAGTGGGGCCAAAACTAATGTTAAATAAGGTTTCTGACACCTTCCACCAGTGCCTACAATACTACTTTAAAAGACTAGCTAATTTGTGGAATTCTTCAGCCATTAGGTGTTCTGTTGGCAGCTTCTATTCCCATTTCTGTTTGGTACAATACCAGTGCCTAACAGTAAAAGCAAGCAGCCTGGCAGCTCCTCCTCTTTTCCAACTGCTATTATAGACATCGAAACTCATTTCTGCAGAGAAAGCACCAGACATCTGTAGAAGCAGTAGGCAGCAAAGTGATAGAGCCAGGAGTGTGCAAGTTGCCAGATGCATATGGACAACAAGTTGTCTGCAGCCTGAAGTGTGAGAATCAGCAGTATTTAATCAAGGAAAATATTAGAAGAAAGACTTAAAGCTGAAGTAGCTAACAGTTTTGCTCAGAACAAAACAGCAGATTGCTGACACGACAGGGTCTCTCTTGAGCATGCCGAACTGCAGCAAATGGAGCAGAAGACTGGCTAGTGGGTTGTTATACTCCAGAATCCATGTAAAAGGTGGTACACTGTACACCTAAATATGCCGGGATGCTTGCCCTGATGACAAGCCAAACCCACCACGGAGTTACTGCTGCTAGGCTAGGCCAGGCATTACACAAAGTTTATAAAACCCTGGCCAACCCACTGGTCTTCCCCACTCTCAGTAGCACACAGGCCTTAACAGAGTTGCAGTGAAATCATTTATGGCAGTAGATATCCCAGCTGTAACCATAACAATTAACAAGTATGAATTCATGCAACATGAAAGCTGTGACTCTGACTTCACTGACCTTGGATAATGCTGAGGAAATCAAACATTTGCAGTCATTTCGGGGCACTGCCAACACCAAATTTATTTCTATCACTTTTGCCAAAGCAGTAACTCTCAGCAATACAAAGATCAGCTTTGTGTATGTGCTTAAATCCTTCATTCCCTACCCATTCCCCTGCATCTCAAAGTAGGTGCCAAATAGGGCAAGAATTATTCTTTCTTTTCACAAATAGGAGCTACCAGCACAAATTTACAGAAATGTACATATTTTCACTACTGGAAATAACAGAAGGTTCCCAGATGGACCAATTAAATCTATTAAGAAAATGATCCAGTTTGAAATATAAACTTTTGTAACACATTGTGGTTCCAGAGGTCTTTCACAGGGCATACCTTAAACATCACAGTTGACAAGAAAACTCTTGGAGAGCCCCAGTATCTATAGCACAAGTACGTGCAGTCCCTTGCTAATATTATGCAAGGAATGATGGAACTGAATTACTAACACACTGTTGGACAATTTAAATGGTGTGGAGAAATGACAAAAGGATAGACTCAGGATTACATTTTACAATGCCATTTGTCACTTTGCCACTCCCCAGTTGTGGAGTGTCTTGCCACAGGTCAGTCTCCTCTGTTGCAGCAATAGATTTTTTTTTTTTTTGTGTGTGTGTGTGAAATTGTGATCTAAAACTGGATCAGTAAAACAAATTGGGTTTAAAAAAAAGACATACATGTATATGTTGAGAGAGCATAAACTACAAATCAAAACAACATAACTGCGGTAAGGACTGAAGATGGGATTTGACACCTTAATCCAGCTTCATCACTGGTAAATGATGACTTTGGTATACAAGTATTACATTAACCATGAAGTGAATGTCATAACTGAAACCACTACTCGTTAGTTTTAAAGAGTTCAGCTGAGCCAATCTACATCACCAAAAGCACAAAAGGTCTTTGTGGTGGTGGCCCAACCCACTTTCAGGGTGACGGACATCCAGTGGGTTGATTTCCCCGCCCACGACTCCTCCTCTGAGGGCGGACCAGAGGAGGAGACAGAGGTATAACATCACCGCCAACTAGGCATTCCCCAGAATATGTCTCCTCCCCGGGTTCTGGAACCATCTTTCTCCCTTGGTTCACTATTGGTTGATTTGGTTCATGTTTAATAAGTAGTCCATTGTATATTCAGTTAAGTTCTAGAAAGTTCTGCTTTGTTCGGTTCCCCATTGGTTGGTTTGAATAAGTTCCTCCCCATGTATTTCGCTATTGGTTGTATGTCATCCCCTTGTCATCTCCTGATTGGTTATTCCCTTGTTCCTCCCCTTTTTCCTCCCCCCAATAAAACCCTGTGACACCCTAGCAGAGTAAGCCAGTCCAACGGCTAGGCTCTGGTAGATAGTCCCCTCTGAGACCCTTTATCAAATAAAGGCTTGGATTATACTATCGCCTGAGCCCTCCTTCTGTCTCTGCCTTCGCCTGCTGCGAGCATCCATCTAGGCTGCGCCTGCCTATTTAGCTCTGGGCGTATTGCCTCAGGGGAGCTGTGGTTCCCTAGGCAACCACCAGCTCCCTACAGCTGCTGGGAACCCTGTGAAGTGCTGCTGCACCGGGAGCTCCTGGAGTGTCCTGCACAGGAGAACAGCAACTTGTCACCTGCCACGCCACCGCGTGGCTAGTGGCCAGCGCGGCAGTCTTCCTCACAAATATTACCAGTGCAAAATTCTTTATGTATGCTGAACAGCAGATCTGCTAGAAGGCAGCTCTGCAGAGAAGATGCACCTGGGCATCCTGGCGCACCCCAAGCTGAACAGGAGCCGACAGCGTGCCCTTGCAACAGAGCCTCATAGACTCCTGGGATGCATTGGAAGGTTGACAGCAGGTAGAGTGAAGTGATCCTTTCCCTCTTCTTAGCAGAGATGAGGCCACAGCTGGAGTGCTGGGAGACATGGACACACTGGAGCGTGACCAGTGAAGGGCCACAAAGATGATTAAAGAAGTATCTCTCATATGAGAAGAGACATAGCTGTGACTGTTCAGCTGGAAGAAGGGAAGGCTCAGGGGTATCTTATCAACGTCTATAAATACATATACACAGAGAGGGGAAAAAAGCAAAACCCAACAAAAGCCCTCCACACAAACAAACTGGGTCTGGAAATTTAAGTAGTTTTTGTGTTTGAAAGCTAGTTGGAAACCCACAAGTCTGCTCTTCATTTCTCTGCTGGCTACCTTCACACAAGGACAGTGAGAGGTACCTCACAGACATAAGGAAAATACAAAGCATTCCTGTGTAGTTACAGTGGTTCCAATAGAGATTACATTTCAATATTATGATTTGCTGTCTGCCTCAAGAATGGAAAAATTGGTGATTTCACAAAAAACATTTGTATCACTATCTGACAGAATACACATGATTGTTCCTATGACATGATGGAAGCAAAACTAATTAAGATAATTATTAATTCATAACCTTCATTCCTTCCTTCCAACACTTTCAGAGCTCATTTACTCTGCAGGACATCAAGTGAGACCACACTGTCACTACTGCTCTACTCAGATGGACTTGTAAAGGTGGCAAAAATGCTAGTAAAAGTAGCTATAAGTTTCAAGTATGGGGTCACACTTTGACTGCTGTGCAAAACAAGAACAGAGGAAGATTTTGCTTGAGATAACAACTCCTGACATTTATCTCCCTTACCATTTCCTGTTTTAATGGTGAACTTCAAATATTATCATAAAACTTGTTAAAATGAATACAGTTACTAACACTGTAGTAAAAAATTACCACAAAAAACATTTCCTATCCATTAATAGTCTTCCTCTAACTTTAGAGCAAATGAAAAGTGATGTTCTATGCTACATTTATTTTTTCAGTCTAGGTGTCTTTAAAAATATTAACAGACTCTGATATTATTTATGAACTTTTTTTTTAACACTTTATGAAAAGATTTGTAGCTGGTCTAATTAAAGACTACAATAGTCCACAGAAAATAAATTTAAAAAAAAAAAAAGGCAGGGAGGGTCAGGGTCTTAAAGCCATGACTAACTTTATGGGCTGAATTGTGACTATAATGTGAACAACCTCAAGCAGTAATATCTTACTCTCCATTTAGGATCTGCTGATTTCAAGTGAAACCACTTGTGAAATTAGGTACTAGCAAATATTGAAGTATTACAATTCAATCCTAATAATAATGTATTTTGGAATATTTCAAGAGGGAAAGACCTCTCCAAAAACCCCAGATTAACTGACTCTGAAAAAAATTAGCAAAATCTTGTTAATTCATCAGCACACTTAGACAACTAAGCCCCTACATTTAATACATTGGAGAATTTTATCTTTATATTTTTAGTTTCTAATATGATTCCCTTGTGCCAAAAACACAACCTTGAAATTGCTACAGTTTTAAAAATCTGAATGTTTTTTAAATATAGAAAAATTAGGCTTTTCTTCCTTATAAAACAACATGCCTTCATCAAATAAATAATTTAAAACCCTTAAGTCATCATATATTCCATTAATCTTTCTGTTCAATACACATATTAGCAATGAGACATTGTTGTGAAATCTTCAGTAGAAGTTTTATTCAAACAAACAAACATGGTTTTATGCTTATTTTTATGAAATGTTGCCTAGATGAAATAGATCAGTCTTTAAAATTAAACAGCAGGTTGTAAAAACTGCATTTACCATATTGTGATCCTGTTTGGAATCATCACAAATACAGGTATATAAGATTTTTCATGTATATCAGATCAAAGTGCATTACATTAGTTCAAAGACACTGCATTATTCCTCTTCCCATCTCCAGTATACTATGTGAATTCTTGTCATTATATCAATTTAATCCACTGCCATTTTTTAAGCTACTGTTTGCCTAACCGAATGAAGAACAGAGTAGCTGGCATTTAATGTGACTGCATCACTTTTTCCAACCCGCCTACTTTAAAGAAGAAGTTTGTTGAGTGCACACAATTCACTTTACAGATCATTTGAAATGCATAAACAATTCCAAATGCAGAAATAACAAAAACAATAATTTGTCATTTTGAAATGCTGAAACGCTTGGAGGAAGATTTGAATATAGTACACTCTTTTGTTTGTAAGCATGGTGATTTGCCAAGCTACACCTCACGCTGCACTAACCCTAGGGCATTCCAGTCACAAACACACTTTGATCTGCTGTGCTTTTGGATTCTCTCTCAGAGGGCTCTACCTTTCTTGACAATCCCAGAGGGAAAATGCAGCCTTGCATTCTTTCCCTTCTACCACTCCAAAACGAACACTCCATATGCTTGCTGCTAGTTCAGCCTCGCACTGTTTTTCCACAAGTTTGTTTGTATAATAACGACAGCTGCAGGATTCTTCAGCTTGAAGTTGTGAATTGGATATATAAAAAAAATAAAATAAAAACCCCACAGATTACATGAGAAATGAGAACTACAGAAACAGTGTTATTTCTGCATGGTCTCAATACATAAAGTGAAAACTAGGATGCTGCTACAATTTTGTATTGGTGTATCTGCGTATCCTATTTTAAAGGGGACAAAATATAGTTAATATTTACTTTATGATACAGTCAAGAGACAAACATCAATGGGTAAGAAAGAAAGCAAAAGTCAGTGGATAGTAACTGTCAATCAGATCTGTATTTCAACTCATCTGTACCCAGACCTGCTGAGAAAGAATAGATATTGCAAAGGTTTCAAAAGTGATATGAATCTATTCCAGAATATATCTGTACGTGTTGATAAAAATGATAGTTATAGCAGTGTAAGGTGGTTCTAGTGCAAATACATACTTTAATCTTGTTAAAAATACACTGACAACATAAAGAATCAAGCAGCAGCTTGATGTGAGCACTATATAATTGAGTATGAGTTCACATGTTTGAGAGAAAAAGGAAAACAAAAGCAACAGCCCTTAGGTCTTTTGTCCACACTTCTTTTCAGAGCTGGTAATTGAATGTCCTTATCTTTGCTATCTTAGTAACTTTAGACATTTCCGGAGATTCCGTTGACATATTTCATTGAAGTCTACTACCAAATTTGGTCCCCTAAATTTGAGGGGATTTAAACGCATACATTAAACCAACACTATTTCAACTTCCTCACCCCCACACCACTCCCCCTTACTTATTCATCTATTCCTTGGAGATGGGAAGTAACTGTACTACTAGGAAGGAGGAGAAAGCCAGCCCTGGAACTCATCTCTGGATGGTTCGAGAGATGTCTTGTGCTTGATTTCTTGCTCCAGTCACATACCAGCCTTCAATTTCCTTTTTCCACAATGAATACTAGTGGAGAGTACAACAGTGATGAGGAAAGAAACACCAAGTATGCTGTTTATCATATTCACTGGAAAAGCCCTGAATGAGATGCTTCAGAGTCCCAAAAGTATCACAAGAAATTGGTTAGTAATGACTAAAAAAGTACAAACAACTCTCTTCCAGAGTAGAAAATTTGACTATTGACTGCTTCCACTAACCAACAATAAATAAAATATCAGACACATAAAGCTCTGCTATAGGTGCTTCACAAAATTACCACATCTGCCAAAACACCCTAAAAAAACTCAACAAACCAAACCAAAAAACCACAACTAGATATACCTAAATTCTAAGGCAGCTCATAATGTTGAGCCATATTATTTGATACCATTTCTGAAAAAAAACCTCTATGCTTAAGATTTCAATGTACTGATACACTGAACACATCTTTGAATTACACATACGTCTAGATTTTAAGCAAATCTGCACATATACAAAAGGAGCATCATTCCCTATATGGCTGTTTCATATTCTCTCTAAAGATCTAACACTTGAGAGCAAACCAAAACATAATATCACATTAAATTAAAAAAGCATTTATGAACATTCATGACCAACAACTGGATGTACATAAAATGGTAACAGATTCACTTTCCAAAACCCAAGAATAGCCACTTTGCTTCCTTGACTCACTGTGCAAACCACATAATTAGATTCTTTATTTAAAAGTAATCATATAAAACATACTAGTACTCCCATCTATAATAGCATTAGCAGCATAACTTTGCTAACATAGACATGAATTAATATGCTTAGTTTTTAATACTATCTAATGGAAGAGATGGAAAGCAGGAAAAAAACCCTCTCCAACAAAAATCGAACGCTTGAAAATTGAAAAACCCAAGATGCCAAAAGAGATTCTTCAATGTCTCAGCCATTTACTGAAGAGATCTTTTCTCATTTGCTGACGACTTTGGCAGAGCTGGTTTTGTCACCAGTCACTCTGTACTTTGTTTAATTATGCAGTACACCAACAGAAATTTTCTTTCTGATTGCATAAATCACAGTGCTTTGACACCAACCTCAATAGGGGCTGCTAGAACAATACAGTGAGCGCTATTGACTCCATCTCTCAAGTCCACAAGGTGTATCATTTAGCCAAGAGTGATAATTAGACACAGAATATACTGAAAACTTTCAATAAGCATGTCAATAGGAGGACTCTTAGCATCTAGCATCCAGTGAATCAATGGTGTTTTTTCAACTATAAAATCAAGAAAATGATAGCTTTCAAATGAATGGTGGAAAGGAAACACGAGGCTCCTTAGGGAGGAATAAAACAGCTCAATTTTCCTTCACTGAGTGGCTCTCCAACTGCCTCACTCAATGGAAAAGGTCACAGAACATTACAGCAAAATATCTCTGAAACAAGATGTACAACAATGCTGGGACATGACATGAAGTACAAGCACACTACAAAGGCCCATATATCTCTGACCTGACAGAATTAAAGCATGGGTCAGCAGATGCCAGACAAGACAGGAATTGAAAGACAATGATTGATCTGTGTAGAAGAAAATATGACTGCCTGTCCATATCAAATATGTATGTATGCATGAACAGGATTATATGTACAGTATGCCCCCTCCCCTCACAACCATTTTTAAAGCTATAGTCTTGCTTTCTTTTTTTAAATTATTTTATGTATATAATTTTCAACTGAAGTCCAAGGAAGATATAAAGCTGATCCTTTTAACACATAACTTTTTGTTGACATATTCCTACCAAAAAATGTACTAGACTTAAACTGATCCTGGAATACCACTTGCATATATCTTTCTAAGATATATGTACACTTCTGAATACTGGAAGAGTAGGGATAGGAAGCCATTTTCCTTCACTCTAAGCTCTTTCAACTAAACATTTTAGTTGGCATAGGGAGACAAAGGATTTCCATGCAAAGCCTGCTCTGAGAACCAGCACATTTTTACAAAGCCTGGATTATAACTGCAGCTGTGAAGTAAACATAGCCTCTGTACCATGGTTAGTTGAAATGGTTGGAAATGAAACCAGAAACAAGAACTACAGTGCTGACAGGACAGAGGGGGGGAATCGGAACAAAACCAGGCAGGTGAAGAACTTCAAAATGGACACAAATGGGTTTTTTTCTTTTCCTTTGTACCCTAAAGGAAACTGTCTTTTAAAAGGTGGCTACTTAGTAGTTGCAAAGCCAAGACATGATACCCATCTTGGGACATTCAATGCATTTTTTACCCCAGGGAATGTTTCTATGAAAGTATAAAGGTGCGCTGAAAAGCAGCTGCTAAGTGGTCCTGTGGCATTCCACATTTCTCATTTCTTCACTAATTGCCAGATCGGTTTCTTCAGTAACTGACAGCTAAACAAAGTTATCCCGGGATGTGAAAGTCAAGCTCAATTCTGCTCCCAGATCAGTTAAAGTATAAAAGCAGTCATAATCTAGGTTAGAATCTAGCTCATGCTCTTCTGTCCTTCTGAACTCCGTGTAACTAGGACTTGGGAGCAACCACATTAACTCCTCACTAGAGCCACAAGAGGGGCATGTTCATGACTCAAGAGGAGCAGATCTGTTGAATAAGAAGCTGCCATTTTTACACTCACCCTTCCATAAGTATGTTTTGGTATCAGTGTGTTTCCTTCAGTACCTGAACCAGAAATATACAAAATAAGAAGCCACAATATGAATCTTAAGTTGTGTTGACAGAATGAACAAAGTAAGTTTTCTTCTGCCTTTCTTGAGTTGGAAGTTCTTGCACTGTATAAAAGATAAAACTTATTCCCCTTCCCCCCCCCCCAAAAAAAAAAATGCTATGTGAGAAACTTGAGTTCAACATGAAATGAAGTGTCTCATCATGGAGGTGCTCGTAGAGAAGAGAATGGCACCACCAGCAGCAATAGTACTTCACAGTCAGGAAAAAAATAGTTAGAATTGCTCTTTTACATGATCAGTATTCAAGAAATCCTGTCACAGACAAAATGTGACCACCTCTCATCTGTTGAAAACACAATTTTAAGCATAAACTCTTTGAACATCTTATATTACTTCATTCTAGCAAGCTTACAAGCCTTCCTTATAATATTAGACTAGCCATACAACCACCCTAGGAATCAAAAAGTGGCCCTTGTGCTTCAAATAGAATGTAATCTCAGGGAAATATCTGTTATGCAGTATAAAAATATAAGACATCTCCTTAACGTGGATGATTTATAAACTCTCCCCTTATACACTTTTACAAACCTTGACCAAGACATAAAAGTAATTTCTGCAACACACCATTTACAGAAATGCAGCTAAGGAATCCCCAGTTTTTATAAACATTTTCACAGCACCTTGTAAAACCACTGACAGACTAAAAGGACAAATTAGCTGGAAATTCCAGATATTCTAACAATATGAGTAATCTTGTTCAAATCTTTGAACAAATGTTCCAAGAAAGGAGAGAAAATTCAAACCCAAACAAAGTAAATTTTAAAAAATACCCCAACTGCATCATGTAGGAAGAATGATTTGTGCTTTTTAAATACTCTCCCAGAACAGCGCATGTCATGTAATTCATTTCCATGGATTTTAAAACCACTGATAATTTTTTTCCTCTCTAAAAGTTTACATCTACAAGTCTTCAAGCAGCACTTTTACAATTATGAACACAGATGTGTTTTTAACAAAATACATTTAATTGCCAAGAGTGTGGAAAAGCAGTAACCAATGCTTAATACACTAGAAAATGAACAGGGGTGTAGATCAAAGAATTTCAAAGAGCACCTGCTGCAGAAGCTAGACTGCCAGGAAGGCACTAAACACCATGAGAATTTAGGGAACAGTTACAGAGGTGCAGTATTTCTGTTAGTAAATCTGCTTATGAATTTCTTCCTCCTTTTCCCCAACCTTTTATTTCCAGTCTAACACTTCATCTTCTTTATAATTTTTTGCAGAACTTTAATTGGAGAAAATTCAGCATTTTGCAGTGGTAGGCCCACAACTCAGAAAACAATACAATCTCTTCCTCCCTACCGTCCAAAAATAAAATTGAATCAAATAAACCCAACTTTCTAGCTTGGGATCTATTACCCAGAGGTAGCATTTTTTTCTCAAAATAACCTTCAGAGAGAAAGTTCTCCCATTGCTAGAGATTAACTAGAGTCCAGTGTCAAGTCTTGGTACAACAAGCCTGTGAATCCAGAGTGTTCCTTATTACTGCTCCTGTTACTTTTTGTTTCTCATACCTTTTCATGTCAGTAGAAATCAAAATTAAAGACATAGTATATACAAGCAGATAACTCAGCATTTTAACCATCTTGAAATCAAATAAAATATATGTTCTCTAGCTTTATTTCATTTCTCAAAATTGTATAGTTTTGTCTAAAACCTGAAGTCATGTCTATACAAAACAGAAATCTGCCTGTTCGTATGGTCTCCTCTGCTGCTCTGTGAGAGATCTGCTGAAAGACACTTTATCAATGCAAAGGCATGTTTCATGACAGCTACCAAAAAAAGCAACAGCAGTTTCAAAATCAAAGAATGTTCCTTTGGGAAAGCATTATTTGCATGTTCATAATGAATACTTAACTACACATCTGTGCAACCCTTTAGGTTGTGTGGTAGGAAGCGATCTTTTAAGAGGACTTTGCCAACTTCCAGCAAATGCTCATTCGACCTTTGCTAGGCTGAATAATAGCAACCTTATTAGTTAGCTTTCAACATGATTTTAAACAGTTTATAAGAAGCCACATGATGAATTACTGACTGAACTGTCCAGAGCGTTAGGCCAAAACTGCCTTAAAATCAGGCGGTCATTACTGAACAGGAATTTTGATGAGGTTTTACAGTTTATTGCTTATAATTCATCTGCTACAAAACCAAGTATTCCAACTCAGCACTGCATGCACTACAATACTTAAATAACAAACAGGTTGGCTTCTAAAAAAATCCAATAATTACATGCTTTTGAATTTATAAATGAAAAACTGGTTTGAGATCATGACATGCGCACACACAAAGATCCCCCAACACAGTACCTACAGTCACTATCTTAAATATAGATCTAGAGAAATTATGGTGTAAGCAAATTCCCACTATTTAATCTGTCACAACTCAGGGATCAATTAATGGAATATTGATTCAAAATATTAAAATATCGCTTTAACATGGACCATCCTATACAATATACATCACACCCAGGTTTTGCCTTCCATACAGATGTCTACACTTATGTGCAGTCATGGTCTAAACTAGCAAGAAATAGGAATGTAAACATTCTTAGAAAGAATTGCACTGTGCCACACAAAGTTATCATTATTTAAAGTTAGCAGCTGTTTTTCTTGCTAAATGTATAAAACACAATGCTATGAAGACACAGACAAGTTTCTTTTTTAAAAATCAAGCTATAGCAATACAAACATGTATATGAAGAAAATATTAAGGACGCTAACAATAAAACTGAAAACCTTTATCAGACATTGCCACTGCCTCCACCAAAAGCAGTCTTATGCATTTACATTAGAGGGGAACCATCTGAAGGTAGAACTTGTCTCTTAGGTAGTTCAGTAACTTTAAGAGCTCTACTACAGACACAGATTTCACCAGAGGAGGAGCTCAGTGAGCATTTCTATGTTAAGGAAACTTCCCTGTCTGACCATTCAGGAGGCACGGATGGCTCCAATCTGCCAACAGGTCCCTGCTTGACTCCCTACACATCCCACACTCAATCAGACCAGGTTTCCTCACCAGTTCAACCCCAGGTTTCCCTTGGCAGAATCTCAGAACTATCATGCCATACAGTAATTTATTCAGGGTGCAGTAACACAGAAATAGGTCCAACTGGTGCCTCCAAGCTAAGGAACCCCCGGGCTTTTATCTCCTCACAGTCCAAGAGCGGGAAAGTCTCACTCTTCCTCCTGAGTCCTCGGCTCCTGCCGTGTCCCTGAGTGACCGGTCCCCTGGCTCAGACACAGCTCCCTGAGCCCTTCGTTATGCAAAGTGTTGGCAGCTCACGGCCTCTTGATCAGGCTCCCACCCAGAGCTCAACCTGCAGCTCCCACTGCAGTTGCACCCCGAGCTACTGCACTGAATGTGTTCCTCAAAACCTACACCTCCATTCGCCATCTACTTCCCTTATTCTCGCATCCTGGCCAAGGTGCTATGTAATACTCTCCTCCCAAACACCCTTACCATCTCCATTCATTTTTCATTATTTTTCTTTGAAGTTCTTTGGTTCTAAGAGAGAGGACATTCAGCAATTTCACTGCTTTAAGTGGCTCATGAAATCTAATAGCTAATGGCACTATATCCACAAAGAATAACAGTAAACTTGTTCTAGAGCTAGGGAATACTGCATAAATGCCACAGCAATACTGAACAAAAAAGTTGAAGAGAGTAACGGAATCAAGATTTACCACTGCCTTTCTTTCTCAAATAAGTCAGAGAAAGACTTGCAGGAGCAAGACTGGAAAAAAGAAGCTGGGGAAAACTGGGATTAATAACAAGAAGCCCCAAATTTTACCTTTTTTCATGGAGCTCATTGATTTTAGATAAAGGCATACAATCAAAGGTTCAACAAATAACTGGTAAGAGAGAGGTGATAGGATTAAAAGCTTGAGCAAAACTTAGCAGGATACTGGCAAGCTGTTAGTTAAAGGGACAAACAACTGACAGAGTATAAACAAAGGCTAAGGAATTTAAGGACTTTGGCAATCTAGTAAATAACAAACTATTGAATTGTTCACTGGAGATGAAAAACAAAATCTCAGATAAAGTTTGGTATATCAAAAGTCTGTCCATTGTGGGCTTGTAAACAAACCTAAACCACAGAACAACAAGATTGTTGCTGTTACTCGGGTCAGCAGTTTATTCAATAGCAAGATCTGCAACCAAAGTTGGTGTTTCTGACTTGTAACACGACACACAGTAAGAGGACAGAAAACTTAAGGATACGATCAACAAGATCAAGCTTTTGTCACATGTGCTAAGAGACCCCAAAAAATTAGATTAAGGACAACATGTAAAAAATAAGTTTCAACAGTCATTTCGCAACTACTTATTCAGTACTCTTCAGCGACAATCACTCTGAACTGCATTTTAAATACATCAGTTTTGGGGGAAAACAAAACAAAACCACACACCAACAAAACTATACAAATGAAGCAACATCACAGAGTTGATTCTCTCTTGATTTGCAAGTTCATGCTGGCACATCCTGTAATTGCTCACTCCTATCCACTCCAACACATCCAAACTCCATTCCTACCTAGAGAGATGTATATTTAATTATCCAAGAATGCTTAGCTGGGAATTACCCCCAAAAAATATAAATGCTGCAATTCAAATAGGTCCTTTTACACAATTTGATATACCAGGTAAACAGGTAGTGCATGAAGACATATAAAGTACGTTTTCAAACACTTTGATCCTTAATCAATAAAATTATGTTTTCAAATGGGGAGGGGAAGGAGAGAACCTTCTTTTGTGTTTAGTGTATTTCTCAGTCCTGCTGGCTCAGGTCCTGTATAATGGTGTTAGAGGGTGGCAGCAGCAATACACATAACATAAATAAAGCTTTTTACAAATACAGATTACAAAGCTGAAAAATCATCCATGAGCCCCATGAATGCAGACTTCTCTGAAGCAGGTCTTTTGCAATGTCTACACATACATTGAATAAGTCTTCACACACAGGGATGTCATCGAACTGATAATTCTGGGCCTTAGGGGACAGGGTGGAGGTGGGGAGGTGTGCATGTGAGTGTTACTTCACAGGTTTTTAAACATCCACTCCAAAAATAAAAACGAATCTGAAGACAGGGAATAAAGAGCAACTAAGTGATGTTTTGAACTGTGTCTAGAGTAACCAATATTTCCTAGCCTCAAAACCAATCATTTCTTACTAACCCAAACTGGTATTTATGAAGAGATTTCTAAAGCACAAAAAATAGCCAGGTATGATTTGCATCTTTTAAAGTCCCCCTCACTCCACAGCTTTAGTTCAAACGAGTGGTAGCAACAGGCACTGAACTACTGCTACTATTAATAGGAGCAGCACATGCTGAGCAACATCACAATAGTCTAGTAATGTATGCCCCAGACACTCCTTAAAACAAAAGGAAACCAAAAAAATTGCTACATCAAAAGCAGTGAAATTAAGGCAGAGAAGCTGACAGAGAATGCACTTTACTGTGACAATAAAACCCTCAATATATAAGATTTTCCAATATTTGGGAAATTACATCTGTTGTTATTTTTGAAGCAGATAACACAATTAAGATCTCAAGCTTATACTTCTAAACCACACTGCTGATTTTTGGCTTTCAAATCAAAAGCTTCTGCAAATTTAACTAAATGATACAGCTTCCTCCTAATTTCTTTACTAACAATATTTCTCTTGCAGCTCATAAAATCTGTTACATGTTCAACTTTTGAATTTAATTTGCATAGTAATTGCAATAACAATAATACTTCATCATTAGGATAATATAGGCTAAGATCCTATGTAATTTTCACTTTTTAATGGAAACTCTGAGACTAAGAACACAGCTAAAATATTATATATTAATGTCAATATAGCTAATACCCCCCAAAATCCCACCAATTTACTTTTCACTGACAATGTTAAAAGAAAATGATTTATGCAGATCAATCACCTAGCTCATCAAGTCATTCACTGACAGCCAGCCTTCATCATTGCTATTTAAAAGGCACTGCTGACAGAAAAGACCGACTCTTTGATTAAGGGCTCTGTCTGGCTAACCTTTTATTTGAAGAATGATTGCTGCTGAGTGACAAATACTTTCCCATTCATTTCAAGGAAAAGATATTGACATTGAAATTCTTGATGTCTACACTGAACAGATGCCACTGTTGGCAAGTGGCTTGATAGCAACAGCAGGTACACTACTACTCTGGAGGGTGAAAAACAGCACCACTGGCTCAAGTTAAAGGCTCTCAACAAGTGAAAGCTACAGATCTCTCAGCCAAATCCTCTCTCTTCAACAGTTATCATCAAAGAACATCTGTTTGTTGTTTCTCCCTAGTCCTCTTCTTGAAAGTGTCCTAGCCTCACCTTGACCCCACTTTCAATTGTATTGGATGTTATTACTAAAAATAAAGAGAACTCAGCAGCAAAGTGACCCTTTGGCTGAGAAGGGCGTCCTCCCTTACACAACATCCCCAAACACCAGTCAGGGAAATCCCAAAGCAAGGGCTGCTACTTCCGCACTAATGTGATTTCTGTTGACAGTAATGTGAAATGGAAGTTGCATTTGCAGTATCACATACAAAATCAAAGCCAATATGTTTGTTACTTTAAGCTGATCCCTCTGTCACTTTCTACTTTATTACTTTATAAAAAATAAAAAAGGAGTGAGAGAGGGAAAGAGGAGATGAAAGCTGGCCAAAAGCAACTGCCTGATAATGGGCAGTAAGCAGTGAATGTTCAGATCCTGTTCTGGACAGAATTTACAACCACAAGTATCCTAAAAAATAGTCATTAATTTATTTTTCCAAATAAAAATTAGAAATCAAGATAAGTACACCAGGTCACAGCTTTCAATGCTAATTGTTTTCAAAAATAAATCTATCACACAATGAAACATTTCTTTACTTGCACGTTTCACAGATTTAATCAGATTTAGTGCACAGATGCATATCACTTAAAAAAATTCTTTTTGATGCTACCTGATGAGAGTTCCCCAACTTCTCTATTACAAGCAGTAACACATACAGGGATGTTACAATTAAACATAGATAATAAATAATATAAACAATTCTCCCTGCCAGAGCAGCATTCCTCCCCAATTTCTTTTTGTCTAAGGTGGGGCACTGGGAATTAATATTCTGCTACCTAATAGATCTTAATATTTTCCTGATACTAAAACTCAATTTACTCTTCTGGAATATCACAGAACTTCTGTTTATCATTGTATTAGGCAGCCACATTAAGGCATCCAAAAAAAGATTCTCCACAGCATTACACTCTTTGGAGTTTCTTAATGAGGCAGCTCTGCCACATAACTTCACACAAACACACCATTCAGTTGGCAAGGCCGGAAAGGAACACAGAGCCAACATCAGTCCTGAAGAAAAACATGGCTTGGGTAGCAATCTTTGCTTTTCCTACTGTCCAAATAATTTGCTTCCCAGCTTCTTCCCATTTCTGAAACCTGTAGCACAAGATCAGTGGCACAGAAAGAGAAACTATTGCTACCAGGAGAAAAAATGAGGAAGCCTTGCAAATCCAGAGAGCGAAAAGCATTACAGAACTAAAAAGACAAACTCATTTGACTCTCCACACAAAAGAAAGAAAAGAAACAAAAAGAGCAAGGACAGAAGTGCACCCCCTCCTGATGTCTGTCAAAGGTGGAGGTGAGTATATATTTACAGCATATCTGTAATAGCATCAAGACTGTAACTGTCATCTAACATTTCATTTTTAATTGTTTACTAAGTCAGCAAATTTCATGGTTATGGAAAAGCCTCTGTGGTTGTGGGAAAGAACAAATCAGCACACTTATTAATTTCTAAATGGACTATTAGCTGTTTTTTGATTTTTAAATAGTTTGTTCTAACTACTAGGAACAATCTAACATTAAAAACAGACAACCTAGAGAGGAAAAAAAATCTAGCATTAAAAACTTGTGGGGGTTTGATTGAAGATCATTCTGCCTTCCTACCCCATACAAGACAAAGCTATGGAGTAAGAATAGCTTTACTGGGTCAGAGCAGAAGTCACTTTAGTCCAGCACCTTTTGTCCAACAGTAGCCTGGAATAAATACAGGAACAAGCTAAATCAGTTTGGAGTCAACTGTCCATAACAAAAACCAAAAAAACAAACAAAACAAAACAAAATAAAATCAAGCCTTGTACTGCAGTTTCTTTAACTTCATGTGCACTTACTCATAAAAAAAAATAAGGTTTTGTTAATGTATCTAATAATGGTAAATAAACACAGATTTACAGGCTTGAAATTTATTTAATAAACTACTTGATCATACACTTTCTCTGGCATTCTCCCATTTTAAATAAAGATTAATCTATGATAGAACTCTAAGGCTGCCACTGTAATCAAAAGAAAAAATGCTTTCAGGTTTTCATAGGCTTCTTCACATGCTCTAGTAGTATCTTTTTTTTTCCTTAAGCATATTTGAATGAACTGTTTGAATATGTTTACTCTTTCATCTTTACAGCTTTCAAAACTTCATATCTGATCTACAACAAAGCAATAAGGACTGCAGAGGTTGACAGCATGGACATAATTAAATACTACCATCAATGAACTGCCATGTTGAACAATACTGACTTATAATGCACTTCAAGATCAACCATTTACATTTAAAACTATTTCCCTGAAAGGTCTAAAAAGGAGCAGCTTAGATTTTTTTTCACAAGAGATCCACAGAAAAAGAAATAAATTTCTATGTAACTCAGTAATGAGTCCTGCTCTTTACCAGAAGATTTGGTTTACATACTGAATACACATGGAAACATGTAAGCAATACTTTGTAGATGTCACCACTAAAAAAAGATCAAGAGAAGAAAATCAAATCTACACTCACGGTATTTACATAATCAGTGAAGAGTCGTCATCATATGTACCTTTTCCAAGATGTACCATACCAAGCAACATAATAAGTGAATGAAAGATAGAAAATTAACATGGAAATGAACTAGCGACAAACAGCAATTCATAAAGGAATTCTCAGTATCATAATAAAACACTAATTATCCTAAACTTTGGAGAAAATATTTTGACACAAAAAGCTTGCAATGTGTATCAAAAACAGCATTAACCTCTTTCATATTTTTAAGAATGTTATGCCAAAATATAAATATATATAACGTATATAAGTATAGAGAAGAGAGATTTTTAACAAAGCAGAATTACAGCTATCACAGCAGTTTGTGGATAAATTATTAGGTTTATTACTCCTAAAGTACTTTGAATAGAAGTGTTCCAGCTGTTACATCTGATCACCAGCACACTACTAATTTTCTCTGCCAGATAGTCCTTTTATGCATTGGGGAACTTGTTGCAATTAAGGGATTTTCTCATTTCTTTGTAATTCTGAGACTTAAAAGGGTGACTTAAAAATTCAATTGCATCAACCATATTCAGTTCCTTTTTTTCAAATTTGCTGCCTACAAAACTGAATGAAACCACCAAGTCTATTTCCAGTGAGAAATGCAGGTTAACATCTTTCTAGTGACACTGCATTAGTATGTTGCTGCTGGTATACCTGACAGCAAATAGCTATAGTAAACCTTACAACATATTTGTGGAAAATCTTTTTTAATGAGATGCTTTATGCTACAGTAATCCCTCACTACCTTCAGAAACATATTTAAAATTGCAGGCTATTCTACCAAAAATACTATGTCATAGGGTTTTTTCTCAAAAATGTTCAATTTCTTAAAAAAAAAAAATTAAGGGCAGAAAACAGTACATCTTGACTAGTGAAGAAGCACTAACCTACTGGTATTCTAAAAGTTCTCATCAGTAAGATAAACCTACACAATTTCAAAACTGTATCTTCATTACATTTACTGCTTCACTCTACAGTATCTCAAAATATATTACTTATTTCAAAAGGAATGGAAAAATTTCATCTACTACTAGGAGATGCAACAACACTACAGCAAGTAGAGTGTATGTAATAGTAGAGTAGCACACGGGGGATGAAATGGGAGACTCAGGAAATTAAAACTGACTGTATGGAAAGTGCTTAAGTAGGTATGATTTATCAGGGTATTTAATCAAAACACCCATGGGATTTTGATAGTTTTTTTGAAGACTGACATATTCTAAAAGTGATTACTCAGAATATGGGTTAAAAGACAGCACATGAAAAAAAGCTGTCCTCCAATGCCCACCAAAACAGACTTCTAAGAGAAGAGCTCACCTACCTAATCACTAGGGCAACTTCCTTCAGAAAACACTGACTTTCCCTAAGGGTTTCCCTTTCCAGGGCTAATCAAGCCCAGTCTTGTTTAGTTTGTACTATCTGACAAGATACTGCTATACCACACAAGGTGGTCTAGCAGATAAGTTTAGAGCCCAGCCTACAGCAACTCTGAGCTACATTCCCAGGTAGAAAATGAGGGAACATTCCTCAAACAAGAAGTGATTTGGCACGCAGACATAAATGCCATTTCACAGACCTCTCCTTCATGTGTCTGTGCAACCTTCACAAGATTGTGCATATTCCTCATAGTTTTATAGCTCTGGACATTCAGATTTTTTGTAAGTGATCACAGAATTTGGAAAATACCTCAACATATACCCACAAATGTACTTAATCACTGAATCAATTCAGGGCCAGAACTAACTTCTTTTCTCCACATTCACCCATCCCCTAATTCCCTGACATAAAAATGGCATCGGCACTGCAGCCCTTCTGCACCTCTTCAACATTGCAAGAGGGATCATCTGACCACCAATCAGCTGCCCCAGTATGCATACAACCACTGCTATGCTACACTGCACATATATAAACCCATAAATAAGGTGAGCCCAGTCAAAGAAATATTTCCCTCCTTCTGTTCATCAAGCTAAAAAGGATTCTTTAATTCGTTACAGCCACTAGTGAGTTATGATGAGTAATCAAAAATTACTGTATTGCAACACATTCTTTCATCAACCTTCATTCGCTAAACAAAACTCAGCTTCAATTGATTAAATAATTATTTTCTCATTCCTTTCATTGCACCTTTAAGAAAAAAACATACACCAGGTCTGGACTTCCAGCAAATCAGCTATTCCACATATAAAAACTGTGCTGAGATCCACATGCTCTGTTCAGAAGCCTCAGCTTTAAAAACAAAATTCTGAATATCGAACTTTGACTGATCCACAAGTAAGGAATTAAAGCAGGTAATATTTCAAATACATCCACACCCTCAAATGGCCATAGAACATGAAAGATGATGAGAAAACTAACCAGGGAATTAAGTCCACAAACTGAGCAGAGCTCTTCCTGGCACTTCGTTTCTCTCCAGCAAGAAGGCCTCAGAAAATCTAACATGAGATGTTTTTTAAAACGGCTGCTTTGCCATTATGATACACCAGACTGCCAGTAACTCAAAACAGTGAACTAAAATAATAGGTACATCATGAAGGGTCAGCAAATTCTTATCGCTTTAGTCTCAGAAGAGGCTTCCTGTAACTAAAGTAAAAAAATGTTAACTATAATTGGTAGTGGTAGGCAACTCAGAGTCTGTAGAAAGAAGCCAATGCTGAATAACCCGAAAAAGTTTTTAACGTAGTTTGATGAAACATCTTTCAAAGACCATAAGGAAGTTATTAGAGTCTATTAACTGTTAATAAATATCACTGACCAATTCAGAACCTGAAGCTGATGAATTATTTATGCTCAAGTCTCTGGAAATATTATTGACTATTAAGAATCAGAGGTCCCCATTCCATGGATTTTAGGACACACACAGCTGAAGGGCTTTGGAGAAGGGTCATGAAAATACTAGTCAGTTGGAGAGAAACAGGGATAATCTCAAGTACATGATTGCCAGTCAAGTACTTTTAACTACAGAAGTGCCTTGGCTCTCATTCACTATATTTCTGTACTGCAACTTTGTTCACATGCAGTTCTTGCTCTGAGCCGTTCAGGAACAGTTGCTCTAAATAATTTTCCCTTGCTTTACACAAATCTTATACAGACTCTCCAACGTATCATAAAGTTGCAATAGATATTCAGTTTTTGACTTCTGGCACAACAACAAAAGAGAGGAAAGACGAAAAAAAGCAGTAAAGTGTTTCCTTTAAAATAAACTGGAAATACATGCATTTACTTATTCCCAAGTTGAATGTGACAAAACATACAGGGATAACAAGAAAGATGGATGGAGCTGGATAGAGACTAGGATCCACCTCCTTTCCCACAATGCCATGAAAGAGGAAGTACTCCCTCACCTCACCACCGAAATGAAGTGACATGATTTAAGAAAGGAAAAACTTAAAGGGATTTTCTTCATTTTGGAAAAGAGAGGGCATAAAAATCCAAAACACAGAAGAGCTTTTTGTCAGAATTGACTACCATGTCTGTCATGACTGTGGGACCAGACCAGGACAAAAAACTGACTCAAGAAGCTGAAGGGCAAACGTTAACAGAATTCCAGTTTTCCAGAAGTCACTGTTCTGAGCCCAAATCAGCATTTATGAGATTGAAGCATGTAAATGTGTCTTGACTATATAATTTTGTCTAGCAAACACACCTCCAACATCACTAATTAGGGAGCAATCATGTTTTACAGTACTGTGCAAAGTTTGTCTGCTTGTTTCTATTAACATCTACCTCTGAGGAGCTAAACTATTGACCCAGAGCATCAAGAGCAGCTGCAGTTCTGGGAAGGCTGTGTTCAAACTGCAGGAGAGCAGAACGGGCTGGCAGTGGTCCCAGAGGTCAGCTGCTAGACCAGAGAAAGTGCTGCAAAAGGCTGTCCATTGTAAGGCTTCAAACTCAGCTCAGCTCCCACCCACTGGGTGAGGGCAGGCAGACAGGAACAGCTATGGGCACCCCAAGGAACATCCAGTGCAGTGGGAAAGGCAGGGAGTGAGCTCTACCAGAGCAAACAGCTTCTGCAGGGGTCCACAGCACCCACCAAACCATGGGAAGTTGATAAATAGCTGAAACTATGCAAGTTACTTCAAACTGAAATGTGAGCTACATGAATAATGACAAGAATAATAATAGTTACTCAGAAATGACAAATTCATCAGAAATGGGGAAAAAAACAACACAGGAGCATAGGAAAGTCATTAGGGAAAAGTGAAATATTCAAAAAATACTGCTTAATTGAAAGTTGAATGCAGATTAATACCTGCATTTTAAAATTTGCACATGCAAAGTGTTGGCTTGTCAGTTCAATCCCACTCCCCCTTTGCTCCTCTGAAAAAATAGTCCAGCTGATTGACTCAGGCCTGTGTAATGTAGAGGATCAGTACTCAGGAAGGAGTTTGCAATCAGTTTTAACAAGATTGTCTTTTTAGCTATCAGGTCCTGATAACAAATGATTCTGATGGCCAAGTATTAAATATCACATTGGCATCCTTTTTTGTGAAATAATAAAAATAAAATAGTTTTCCATCCACGCTGGCTTTTTCATTTTCTTTTTTAGAATATATTAATTATTAAAAAAACACCACACATCAATATTCAGCCTGATATGAAAGCATTAGATGACTTCCCAACCTTCTCAGTATAAAAAAGATTTTTCTCTTATCAGCTATAACTACTTTTGGGCATATTTTTGTACATTGGGAAATCCCCGTAATGTATGGTTCTGTGAAGTAGGTCACCTCAAAGTCTGAAGCCAAAGCAAAGTATCAGCCCATAGCAGATCATTGGCTTGTTATTATTTTGGTTGACATTATTAATGCTAACAACTAAAAACATTTAAACACACAGATAGCATTCTTTTACTTGAAAATTACTTGTCTCAGAAAAGGAAAAAATGCAACTACTACAGCATAAAGAAAAAGCTGACTATGCAATCAAAAGCCCAAAGGACCCAATTTCTTCTTAAAGTACCTGATGGACATCGTGACAGTCTGATTACCTTCTACCACCAATTTTTGGAACATGTGAAAAATACTGTATGCTTCTGGCTGGTATGTGGTCCAAGATGACTCATAAATCTTCCTTTATCTCCTCCGTGGTGTTAGCAGAAAAGGATGAGTTGCTTTTTTCCATCTCATTCACATGTCTTCCTGTCTGTTACCCGTGCCCTTGAGCAAAGATTACTGATGCCCTGCCTTTGATATATGACACATCACATACAGCAGCTTTTCATCAAGTGAATTAACCTGAAAAAATGCAAACCTACCTGCCAGTTGCTTTCCAACTTTCCACTATTCCTTTGTGTACCTTCTCCCTAACATGCCACACAAGGCATGAAAGAACAAGGTTACCAGTCAGAGCAAATTAAATTGTCGTTCGGTGGACACTGACGTAATTTATCGAAATATACTAACTTAATATTTACCTTCATAACTGATTAAAATTGTAAAATATACTTTTCATCATATTCCTAGCCTAAAAAATGTATCTATTTAAAAACCAGAGGATGAACTATCTGCTCAGATCACCCTAAATTATTGCTTTGAGTCATATATAATAACTGCAATTCATGTAATGCATTACTGATACAACTCTACAAACAATTTTGCCCGGCTAATCCATACAGCAGGATTAGTCAGTATGCTGCATATGCTCTTTTGTTCTCACAATTTAAAATATATTTTTAAATAGAAAAAGCATTAATATCTTAAAATATTAACTCTTTCCAATGGTTGAACTGTTCACAAGAAGTATTTTTATTATGTGAAATAAAAAAATAGGTGGCACTTTTTCCTTAGTAGGGTTCTTTTAAGAAATGCATCTGTGGGGTGCTCTCTTTTCTGCATATGCCTTCAATCTTACATTTTAAGGATGTCATTAAGATAAATACTGGGCTGCTAATTAGCAAGACTCACACACTAACATCTCTGAGACTTTATTTATGCTTGGGAATTTTTTCTACTGTAGATTACATTTGTAAGTGGTTACTGACAGGATCTCAAAGAAATTTAACTACAGGAGTTCCTAGATATTCCAGTGTTTTTAAAAACAGGATAGTAACCTCCCAATACAACAACGCATTTGAAAATATACATGCTGCACCTCTTATAAAACTCTTTTATCAAAATTGTATTATATCTTCTAATGAAGGCAGTGAGTGAAAAATATAAACATTGATATATATTTTCCAATGAATTGGCTTAAGAGTAACATGTTAAAACTGGATTAATGGCACAAAGCATGTACTATATAAAAATAGCCTGTAGAAAAAAGCATTAAGCAATTACAACTCTAGCACTGAAGGCTCCAATATTATAGGGTAATATTTCCTTAATGTTAGACTTCATTAACCCTAAGATAATCTCTCATAAATTTTGCTGATTTTTAAGGAGAAAAAATAAATTATGTTTATTAAACTACTGGATATGTTTATGAAAACAAGACATAATCTAGTGCTATAAACTTCTTGTCTTTATCTGAATAATCAGGAAGCTCATAAATAAAATATCATATAACAAAGTGAGTGTTAAAATTCATTACTGTAATAGCTATGCTCATGATCTATTTCATTAACACTCCTCCTTTCTTTGAATAAATGGCTTCTTGGGTCTACCAGAGCAAGGCCATTTACAAGACAAAATACTAAGCTGCTTTTTCTCATTTCCCCTTATCTGTTCTATTCCCAACTTTCTAAATTAATTCTTCCTTTAAATCTTATTGTTCCTTCCAGTGTAACTCACAGCACATTAGAGAAACTTGAAAGAAATATAAGCAAAGAAATGGGTCTGTGGAGTGTACGTTAATTAGGAATCTAAGTGACTGGTGATGAGACTTGACGGCATTTGGCTTTGGAATTAATTTAAGAAGCTTAAATTCATTTAAAAATAAAATATAAATATATAGGAAGTTCAAAAGAAGTTATATCTCAAAAAAGCCATGCTAACGTTTCAGCCCCAACACCAGCTAAAGTTAACAATATACAATGGCACACTGATTTTATCTCAAATATTTCTTCAAATCAACTTGGAGCAAAAGAGCCAGTAGCTGTTAGTGAGGCAGTAATATCGAGGCATAAAACTAAATATTAGCAACTGCAGAAGTCACCATCTGCAATCAAGTACATAACTATGGGATCCAACTTAACATGCTATTCCTTAATAACTCAGTGCAGAACCTACTTCTCAGTCCTCACAGCAACAGACCATCTTTATATCCATCAGCCTCAACTTTGTTTCTTTTATCCATTTCTGCTCATTTCCTATATGATAATATCAGATGCAATCTGGATAAATCCTCCACCATAACGCTGGGGTTGCAAGAACAGGTCTTTGGGAAAGATGCAAGAGAATATCTATGAACCGTGGTGCTGAGATTTCCAGCTGCTGTAGCTGCATGATCACGAGGGGGCTGGAGTGGACATGGGCAGACAGCAGGACTGATGGCTTTGGATTGCCATATATGTCCCCTTCTGTAAGAATGGGGCAACAGTCTTAAAAGTTCATCCTCAGGGGAATGTGTCGTATCATATCTAGAACGATAAAATTCCAAGGCTTTAAAAAGATGTAAAATCTGTACCTCTCCTGATTTTAGAGGCATTTCCTAAGGCACAAAAATGCAAGAAAAGAGGATCAGACTCTAGAGAACTAAAAACTAAAAAAATGTATTGTTAAACTAAGCAGTTACCAAAGATGGGAGGTATACACCTAAGCAGGATACTGCTTTAAATGATTTCTTACAAAATAGTTTTGTTTTCCACTCACAGAAAAGGCCCTGTGACCCCTCCTGATGCAACCACAACAAACTAAAAAAACAAACAACTCAACACAGGAACACAGTACTGGTAGTCACAACACCACTATCCATGAGGAAAAGCAGCGGCATCTATGAGGAAAAACTAAAAAGTGCCATTAACCCAGAGAGTAGTTAAGTTGCATTGCTCACTTCCTTTCCAGAACTTTGAAGAGAGGGTAGGGGCTGATACAGTACCTCACACATGCATTCCAGGCCTGTATATTAATTCATACAGCTTTCCCCTACACTTTCAATAGGTTAATTTGCCACCAGAGGACACTGGTTTATCAAAGGAAATTACACAGGAATAAATGCAAAGTGTATTTTATACCTTTTATCAGGCCAGCTGATAAAATTGCAAAAAAAAAAAGCAAGCTTTGCAGGCTCTCCTAACTTGTTTTTCAACTTCATCAACTAGATAAACAATATATTGCAAATTGTAATTGTTTTCATGCTAATATTTAACCTCAGCAAACTACAATTGATTATCATTATAAAAATCTTAATGCAGATCAGCAGGTTGCCATAGCAGACCATAACGTACAACATGAGAGCCCGTCTGCGGAATTCTTTGATCATATTGTTTTCATCAGCCCTGTCTGAGCAAAGCACATGCTTTCCCCCTGAATCCCATATCAGATCTACCTGCATTCAAAACCAATGTGCATGGCAGGGGGTTGCATTCTTTTATCAAGGGAGAACCCAAGTGCTAGAGCAGAGATTAGAAATAAACAAACACAGTTTAAATATCAACAATGGTTTAGATAATTAGGTAGAGACATATTTTGAGGACATCCATTTCACAAAGAGACAAAAACCAAAATTCCCCCGAAAGCTTAAGAGTCATATTTCAATTACTGTAAAGCAACACTCCCAATTATGGGAACTCCTGAAACCCAGGACTACAGAGCAAGATGCAAAATCTTCAGTATCATTTGTTTTATTAGCGTACAAAGATAAAATAGTGGATATATTAGATAAAACATTAATAAATTATTAGAAGCTGTTAAAAGATATTATAGATAAGCAGTATGTGCATTATTGATCATGTAATTTACTGGACTGTACAACCAGTTGGTATAATGGATCGTTATCCATTCAATTTCTAATGCTCTGAACTAGGGACGTATCCTAACGCAGATGGTAACACATTTTCTTTGTTTTTCATATCGACATTAAAGAACTGAAAAGCTACAAGAATGTTTTCAGGAAATGCCAATGTTTCTCTTATTGATGTACATGGCAGTTTTTCCTGCTGGTTTGGTTTGTTCTTTTGGAGGGATTTTTTGCCATTTGCGTCTCCAGGAACAACGTTCTGCCTGTGGAACAGCTCAGAGCTAAGCACCAGAACCTCCACCTGAATGCAAACCCAGTATGGACAGTGCTGGTCTTCATGCTTTGAAATAGGAGGAGACTAATCACTGTGCTGAGATCTCACCAAGGACCTCAGCATTCAATTGTTTCTTTACTGAGAACCGTTCAGGAACAGCCAGCACCACGTGCAACACAAGGAGCAATGGTTTTAATAATGCATCTTTGCATGTAACTAGTATTCATCACAGGTGGAGGTGGGCTTGCATTCAAGTTGGTCAAGAGCTCTACAGGAAAAAAAAAAAGAGAACTGAGTCAGTGTCAAATCACAGCTGATGAATGAGTTAACCTACAAGACTTTGCTGTATATCTCATTGGACACACCAAGCAAACAGGAAAGAAAAAACATCAAAGGGAATGCTTGCATTAAAAATATGACTCTAAAAAGATTTTTGATCGCTCATGATGTGGAATAAGTCATCTGTCTTAATAAAGAGAAGTCATTATTTACTAGTGAACTAATACCAGTAGCTGTGACAAGAAAAACCAACAAAGCCCATAAAAATATAAAATAGCTGTTCTATGCAGTTAGGCTAAAAGAGAACACATTCAATGTTTTAGATGAGAAAAGCACTTAAGGCTTACTATCTGTTCAAAGAACCTCCATTACGTGTTTGGAACTGAAACAAATATCAAGAACTTTTCCTCATAACCCAACTTTTACAGGAAAAAAAAAACCAAACCACAACAAAACCCATGTGCTTTTTAAAGCATGAAGTCATAGGAACTTGTTTAATGCTTTGGATTCATACCTGTGGGTATTATAATTAATGTGGCCTTTCAGACAAACTTACTAATGTTCCAATAATACATCATCCTTGGATACAGTAACTTAAAGTCTCATCTCCTAAGTATAAAGCACCCCAGTTCAGGTTTCCTGTATCCATTATCCATGTCTGCTGTTTTCTCACGTAATTCAATCTTCACGCAGGTGATGCAGTGAAGTGTCATGGAACCAAGAAGAAGGATACCATTAAACTGCTTTGCTGTATTATTCTTCCATGTCAGTAACATTCAGGTTTTATCAGTATTAGAAAAATCCTTATGAAAATAAAGCATCAAACATAGATCTCTAGTCAATGCTACTGAAACATTTGCAATGTCTTAAACAACACAGGACTTATTTATTAATATTTTTAGATTATTAGTCTCACGCAGACCTAAAAAACAAAAAATCTTCATTTAATTAAGGTATTTAAAACCTTATTTGTGTTTTGTGTTTTCTTGACTTCTGTGAAATAAACTTAGATACTAGTAATTATCATGTCCAATAACTCCTCAAACCTAGTAGGATATAGAGTGTTTTTCAAATTATGAAATTTATCTAACATGAATAAGCACTGAGATTAGAGGGTTTTTTTCTTGAAAAACAAAGTATGACAAAATGCAAAGTAGTTTAATAAAAATGTTGTTTCAACTTTTAAATCAATGACTAAAAGTAGAATCTTCAACTGCCTCTATTAACTTGCAGTTAAAGTAAGAAAAATAATCATGAATCAACTATGATTTATTTTTGCATAATTTTACTTGACATGTGTTTGAGCCTATTCCTGTTATTTATTTTCCATACAACATTATCAGCAAATTTTACTATACTTTTTCTGATAAAATTCATGCTTTATATGTTTAGGAATATTACAATACTCTGATTTTCAGAATGAGCAAGGTCAGATTGCCTCCTAGTCACAAAGCAAAGCTTAAAAGAAGCCTATGAGAGTGAAGGTGGTTTGATAAAAGTATAAAATAACATATAAAGCAGATATTTAATCGAGCCACCGAAGCATTGCTCTAAATTTATATATTAAATCTTAAAAATTATTAACTTTGAAAGAATAAGCAAATGGGTGTCTTATCTGGTGAAAAATTCTACTGAACAGTTACAGAATGTACTGGTTGATCTCGCACATGAAAAATTTTTCTAAGGTGATTCCAAAAATAGTTACCAAACAAGAAATAGCTATTTTCTTGAAATTCTGAAGATTGTTAAGCTTTGGGGAAAACAGAGGAGCTTCCTTTAAGTATTAAAAATGGAGCCAATACCACAACTAAATCCAACTTACAAAACCAGAAAACTTACTCTGATTAACTAAAATTTTCATCTTAATAGTGATTTTAGCCTCTTAATTGATTTTTTTTTTCTGAAGTCTGAATTAGTTTTATTGCTAATAAATGGAAAACATGAAAAACTAAACTGCATAATAAAGCATGAAGGGCATACAGTTATGAGCTACTGTGCCCCTGAGAGAGGCAAGCAGTATTTTATGATCAGTGAAAAAATTAAGAGCAACACGCAGAAAAGGAAAAAAAAAGATAATATTCTTCCAACACTTAATAACCACATTTCAAAAGTGAATTTTTAAAATACTGCTATTTCTCAATAAATGAGAAAAGCTGTAAATCAGTAGCACTAGCAAGCACAACCATCTTTTCCTTAGTGATTTATAAAAAAATTAAAATAATTATTGGAAATATATCTTATCTGTCATTTAGGCCCTTCGACATTTGACAATTACATAACAAAAAAACCAATTGATTCTGGCAGCTACGAATGCCCCAAATGATTTTATTGTCAACATTGTTTAACAACTCTTTAACTAAAAACTATCAAAAGTAACTTTTACTTTTATTTAAGGAAAAAAAAAAAACACTTTAGAAATTTCATGGAAAATATATAAACCACCCATTTTTCACTTGTGTTGAAGTGCAAAAGAAACTATTTCCTTACGAACTTAAATTCCATCTCGTTTCACGAACACATACGTATGTTAGACGTGTTCAATGCTCTCAGGCACATGGTGATTCTTCAGGTGTCCTGTGCAGGGCCAGGAGTTGGACTCCATGATCCTTGTGGGTCCCTCCCAACTCAGCACATTCTATGATTCTATGAAATAAGTGCAGCAAGCTTGAGCTGAGAACACAAACTTGTTTGTCACATGCATTAGATCTGAGCTGAACTCCAAAGCTGAAAGGAGCAACCACACAGTGAGGATGTTTTTCCCTCACAAACGTGAGGTACGCCTGCAGTTCCCTTTCAAGCAACATTTAGGGCACGTGCACCCCATGCAATGGGACAAGCAAGACAAGGAACAGGCAGCACAAGGATCACAGCACTAACTTGTCTCATCTCAAACTGCCAGAAAAAATTAAGAAAAAACTCAAACACATTTGGAAGGAGCTGAAGAAACATGATTATTCTCTATAGCCTATACACCTAGATAAACTCAGTTTGGCATTTGGAAACAACTCTGTTTTATCAAGGGGTTCTCTAGGTTCCTTATCATAGGCCGCATCTCTTTTCTGACTGTCCTCTCCCATGTGTCTTTTAAAAGGGCTTCTAAAGATGAAAGTCTTTAAGAGCAGCATTATTTCTGTATAGCTGGAGTTTATAAGTAAAATGGGAAGCAGGGCGCAGGAGCAAGTGTATAAGGAAGCAAACACAGAGGAGAGAAAAGTAAATTTGTGTTGTGGTTTAACCCCGGCCAGCAGCCATACCCCACACAGCCACTCACTCACTTCCCCACCAGTAGAACTGGGGAGAGAACTGGAAGGAGAAAAGGCAGAAACCTCATGATAAAGACAGGATAATAGGGAAAGCAGACGTCATGCACATATTTGCCTTGAGGTTAAAGCTGGCATAGTAATTTCCAGTTTTCAGCCCAAGCACTACTTCAGGACTCGCACACACTGTTAAACAGTTCCCATGTCTTATACCAAGTGTGTTGGTGTTTCTGTGATGCTGGGTTTTGTTCCTAACTCCTCCTCTGCATAGACACCCCCCATGATACGTGCATGTGCAGATGACAGTTTAAGGAATGTAGGAACATTTCCTGATGGGATGAATAGATTTAACAGCAGCAAAAACATTACTGCAAGTAAGATTCTTCATTTTTATACACTACTGTGTATTTTTTATGATTCGTGTCTAAGATCCTGTTAAATATTTAAGCAACAATACAGTATCAGTAAGTAAACTCTTTAAATCAGGCATCCACTATACAGTATAGTGGGAACAGATGTGCTCTTATTAAGGCTATATTGTAACTCAACAATAATTTGTCATATTTGACATATTGTTAGATTATGTCCACCTGCCAGAACTGTAGTAGCAATTACAAATGATATATATACCACTTTTATTTTAAATACCTAAACAACTTACGTAGACGTGAATACGATGTATGGAAAAATTGTAATTTCCTAAATGTCATCACCAAACAACACCTAATGTCTCACAATTTCTTTTTCTGTATATTTTATTATAGCGCCCAACTGTTTCAACACTCTAGTGGCTGGACTTTAATGTGGTTCAAGCAGCCCCAAGTAACATCACCAAATGTTTAACATCTGTGAAAATTGGACCAACAAATGCTCATATTTTCAGGAGGTCATGCTGGCCAGCTTTCATTAACAATTACTTTAAACTTAAGTTTTCTTTATAGCTTTTTAATTCAGGAAGGACACATAAAGTTCACCTTAGTTAAACTGTTAAGTTTATTCCAAACTCATATAATAATAATCTTTAGAAAATTTATAAACTTTTGAAAGTTTCTTTTCCTTCCCTTTGGATCTTGTTTAGCTCACGCACTACTTTAACAGAGGGAAACAAAACTTCTAATCAGGTCTTAGGAGTTCAAAATACTTTCAGAGCAGAGTCAGAAACTCCCAGCTCTTACTTCCTTTTACTTTGTTTTCCTTCTTCCCCCCAATCCATCTACAATTTTCACACCATATTTATAATTTATTTGCAAAATTCCTTATTGCCATGGATATATGGTAATTCTATAACCATGAACTTTTGTATCTTGAAAACTCTATTCAGAGTTTTGAATTTTTCGACCACCTTCATACCTTTAGCATATGGCAAGGCTTTAAATCTGCCATAGTGTTCTAAACCAAAGGTTTTCACTATGGGGTAGGACTCCTGAGTGGAAACCTGGAGGGCAGAATCCCATGGGTCCCCAGGACATAGGAATTCTAGGGACTGAATTTTGGTGCAGGTTCAGCACTGTACGGTGAAGAACTACCTAATCTTTAAATAAGCATAACAAATTCTTAGAAGAGAATGATTAAAAGGCAAAGATACATAATCTCATTTGAAGATCAAAAAAACTCAGTATTTTGAAAACAGGTGAGAGGAGACACCAATGATAATCTCAGCATTGCACACATTATCCCTACAAATTTAATTAATTTATTATCAATTAACCCTACAAAAATCCAAATCTTTTTTCCCCTCACATAAACTCCACATTTCTTGCTGTAGCCTTTTTCAAGGAAATACAGGAAATAACCTGTAGGAGACCTGCTCTTAATGATTTTTTTACAGCTTTTAGCAATATTGTCATCTTATTCCTTTCTCCAGCACGAATCCTTAGTTTTCACTGTATTGTAAGTCTCCATATTCCACTAAGTGCCATTTTAATAGCATGTTGCTATACACTTCTGTTTCAGAAGACCAGAGAGGAAGCTTTCATAGGGATAGGTGGGAACTAATCTCTCTTTCCCGTGCCTACAAGTTCTACAGAGATCCCACTCTATAGATTCTCCAGTGCTATAGCCACACTCTGACCCAGCAATAGCTTTGATCTTTGAGGAGAATTCAGAGCAGGCTGCTCCCAACCCATCAAGTGACACCAGGGAGCCACAGTCTCTAACAGTTAATTACAATAACAGGCTGTTGTGAGACTCAGATTTGCTTTAGGACCTCAGAACCCCACATCCACATTGGGATAACACTTAACACATAGTTTGTTACAGTGGCTTCTTTAGCATCTCTCCCTTCTATTAATTATAAAGAGGCCTAGTGCGGATACATTGGAAAGGAAGGTAAATACAAAACTCATTCTAAAGAGGATGAAGTTATTTCATTTTATTTTGGAAATGTTTGCATTATGTACAAGTTTACATGGAGAGCTTTATGGACTGAAATGATTTACCATTAAGGCGCATATTGATTATAATCTCCAGTTATTTAAAAGGAGACCTGTTTACCCCACAAGATTTAATAAACTGCGACATGTGTCAGCTAAACAGTGACACTGGTAAACAAAAGTTACTGATCTACCCAGCGAGTTATAAAACTTGTAACACTCTGTAAACAGCTCTGTCATTTTATTTAGCATATTGCATTGCATGAGCTGCTTTATTTACCTAGTGGTAAATCTTTATGTATCAAAAATGCTACAGAAGGCACAACAAATAAATTACAAACAGACACTAACATCTGACTGGTTAATCAAACAAATAGGACATATAACAAAGAAAAAAGCTATAAATATTGACAACAAGCTGCTTCCGTCACAAAAACATTCAATACTTCAGTTCTCAAGTGTGAGTTTTATATCAGTCCCCTGGAAATAGTTTGTATCCTCCAATAAATTTTTACAGTTGATTCACCTGCCTGATACCCTTCAGCCATTTCCTTCAGAAGCTGTCAAATCCGCCAACAATAATATATGGCCCGACCAACAAGAACAGCTGTAGCCATTCTCTCTGCTGGTTCCCGCACCCTGTTCTGCATAAAATAATACATCAAGATTAATTGATTTCCCGTCAGTCTCACAGAACAGAAAATTAATTTTCATGTAGCTATTTTCCCCAGCATATGAATTTTGAACATGGCAAGTAATTTAAGTTTTTAATTATTCATAAGTAGAAGAAGAAGAAAAAAGAAAAAAAGAAAAAAAGAACACAACAAGATAAAGTGAGCCCCTGAAAGCCCCAAGGCCATGGCCTGGACCTTGATTTGTGCTGAGACAACAATAGCATTCACTAATGCCTATATAAATAATATATGTATTAACATACATCTTTGTACAACACCAATTTCTCTCACTCTGACCCAAGACTACCAGGTCATACAGCAGCAGTTTGTCACAGACTGTACATGCAACATGCTACAAGGCAAACATATAAGGTGTCAGCCATACTGGATTGACCCCGATTGCCTCCAGAGCACGAACACACCTATAACATAATGGGAAGGTAATGGTCAGCATCTGAGGGGAGTAAAACTTGCTAATCAGTAGGGTGTCATATCTCAGCAAACCTTCTCTTTGCAGGTGACATTGACTTGCGCAAAGAAAAATGCTAATGAAAAATTAAACAGAATAATCTGTTTTGCTCAAGTTAAATCTTTTCCAGATGACTGCTAAAGCCTTAAAGAAAAACACAGGCCACTCAAAAGATAGTAAGATGTCATAAAGAAGGCACATTTAAGAAAATCTCATTAGCTAAGGTTCAAATTTCTATAAACATACATTGTCACGAGTTGAAGAACAGAATTTGTAACCTTGAATAGAGGCCAGAACTGTACAGGTAAATATCCATAACTCAAAGCATTCATTATAATAATTTATGATGAAGTACAAACCACTCAATTATTTAATGCAATGAATGATCAATAAGTGTCAGATTGGATTTTTTATTTTAAGAAAATAAAAAGCACACAATTAAATTTACACTGTGCAATGCTCGCACATGGCTTGGGGTTAAGGGAAAGTTGCAGCATGGAAATGTACCCATAAATTCAAAAGGAGTGTGCAAATGCCAAAGGTATGTCACTGAAAATACTAAACAACAGGTGTGCTTTTGAGTGTTCTTTCCATCCTTGAAAAGTTCTAGGAAGCTTCATTTTATTAGTTAAACCTTGTTAAAAAAACCCAAACTTTGACAAGGTGTGACATAAAGTTACTGCAGAGGAAAGATGCTCACCACTGTCAGTGGCACTAGACAAATTCACAAGGGTGGAAGTCTCAGACAGATCAGTTAAACAAGAGCAGGCTGTGACTATTTTTGTGTATAGATTTTGATGAAATGTTGAACAATGAACACAAGGAAGTGTAACAACTGCCACAAATGTAGCGAAAATGCTCAATCCAACTAGAGCCCCTGTACTGGATAACAACTGCTTACAGTGTGGCTGAGCACTGGGTCACACCAGCAGCTCTGTATATAAGATTCTTCCAGTATTTCAATGCTAAAACCATTGTCAGTGTTTTTCCAAAGGCTGCTTATTTTCCTATTCATGAAAGTCTGAAAAACGACTGAAACTCAGCATATCTACATTAGTCCTTTAAAAGCAAGTTTTGAACAAGAACCTTAAGTTCTGTTCATTACTACAAAAGAGGTTTTCAAAACAGGAACCCAAGCTCAGTATCTTCTCAATATATCCACAGTAAACCTGTGGTTTAGATAGAAAATAGACTTTTGTCTTTAAGCAGCAATACAGGTTAAAGGCCTTTATCTTCTGTACATTTACCCTTGCAAGTATATGGATATCTAGTAACACCAAAATTACCAGCAAACAGGATCAAAATGTGATGCCATGCACTTGCCCTGGCAACTGAATTTGTTAACATTCTGACACACTACTGTTTCCAACAAAATACCCACTGAAAAAAAAATAAAAATTACATTTACCTCCAAAATGTAAAGAAAGTTTACATCACAAAGTACTAAATTATTCAGAACTATAGCTCACCTTTATTGTCACATTTGAAAATAGTTGCATGCAGCTTTAAAGTCTCACTGAGGAAACAAAAAAGGTACCAGACTTTAAGGGGGGAGGCTTAAAAAAGTAGCTTTTGATTGATTTGGGTTTTGTTATTTCCTTTTCAAATTGCAAAATGATTAAAAGAAATAGTACATATACTTGGCTAATACCAGCCATTCTACAACTCTGTCTTCCCAGTTTTTCGTGTCAAATTTATCTGCAGCTGTCCTTCTAATATTTACTTGTTTTTTCTACCCTTTCATTAAGAAAACAACATTATTGAGAACATAATGAGATCATAATGTTCACCGTTAAAATACGTTTGCAATCCTGTAAATGAAATATATAAACTAGGGAAAGGAAAAAAAAAATCCAACTAAAAACCCACACACAAACAAAAACCCCCACAACTTTACAAAGTTGGTACTGCTGCTACAGATACTGTTCCTGGCATAGCTTAAAGGTCTTTGTTTCTGTAAATTCAATTGAGTGTTCCTATTTCTAAGTCTAGCAAGAGGTTCTAATTATTGTTAGAAGCCTAATTAGCATTTAATATTACATTACAACAACTGCAGCAAAATTGTACCCGTTCTCCAATAAACAGTATTCACAGTGTGCAATCAAGCTGCTGTACGATGCAATGAGAATTAATAGCACTGCACGACAATGGTAAATCCTACAACTCCCGCTGTGTGTGTTTAATAATTTTTCACTCTTTCCAGATTGTTCCCATCAAGCGCAATTCCCAAGATCCTAATCAGCTTTCCTCCCCATCAATACTACATAGGGATCTGAGCACTGAAAATTATCTGCAATTTCAAAAAGTGCTTTGTTGCATTATTAGGCCACTGACCTAAGAGGTAATGGGTAAATAGTTTCTGAAAAATGTCCAAAGCACAACATAAATTAAAGCTTATAGTCTTGCCTGCTGTTCTTACCAGAGCTGTAACTGCAAACTCTAACACTTTTTACATAAAATCCTTAACTAGTGTTATTTTTTTACACAAAAATTAGTACAAAGATGAAAAGGTTTATATTTAAACAAGTTCCTTTGCCATATTTTAAACAAATAATACAAAGTTGGAGAGCCACGAGCACCTTGTAAACATATTGCACATGTATACACACACACAGAGCAATCAGAGAGCAACTACCATAGTTTTGTCTGAGTTCATACATGCAGAATATGTGAGTCACTTCTGGAAAGAGGTACGCACACAAGGCGGTACATCTAGAAATGGAATCAGTCTTCTTTGGTCTTCTGTTTTAGCCAAAGCAAGAAATATAAATCCTTGTCAGAATACCATATTGTGATGGTCAGATAAATTCAAAGTTCACCACGTTTCCATAGAGTGTATACATTTCATACATTTCTCTGACAAGATTAACTTAACAGAAAAACAGAGGTATTAGAGGGGCAACTTACTTCTATAGGGAAAACAAAATTCCCCACTGATACGTTACCAAGGTACATCCTCCGAATACCCAGATAAACAGATTCCTTTCCTGCATAGAACTGCAGCTGTGTCAGGGGCGGGGCGCTGAGGAAGCCAGACACCTCACTCGCAGGTCCATATGCTGGGAACTGCGCACCAACAGACATTTGAATATTATGAAAGGAGTTGTAAGTTTGGCAAAGCGCTCCCTCTGGCTTTGTCACAGTAATTTGTTTCAGTTAATGGAGTTTCAGCCTTTCCCCATAATCACTATCCCTTATTATGGAAATCTTATCTGTATAATAAACTCATCTTCTCACAAGGGAGTTCTCCCTTCCTTTCACAGTTTGTCAGTGCCAGTACCATTTAAGTTTTACCTTGTAGTCAGAAAGTAATTTTATTTTACCTAGTTATCACGGCATATAAAATGCTGTGGTATTAATTACCAATTACCACTACCTCTGACAAAATGTGGCATTTTCACTTGTCTTCAAACAAAAAGAGGATTTGTTCATTAATTCCACCCCTCCCCAAAAAAAAATTGCAAAATTATTCTGCAGTAATTTGCATCTGTTTCTGATGAGCTGATTATGGATCACACTTGAAAAAACACCACGTTTTGACATATCTGGACACAGTTGCAAGCATGTGGCAGAGAAGGGACAGAAGAGCTTGAGAAGGAAAGACAGAAATAGGGCATGAGGAAAAAGGTAAGAAAGAGCTCAACTCTGGGCTGAGACACTGATAGTTTTTAAAGAGAAAAGCACACAAAGTCCAATTTATGCCAGTTGAACGGGAGATACACAAAGCACAACAAGAAATTCCATATTTTTTGGTTAGGGAGAGCTAAATATGAACTGCAACAAAGGGCTAGCACCAAGCCGTTTTTCCCAGTCAGCTGTGTTAATAAACACACAATCTGTGAACTGTGAAGGCAGCTTTGCCTTCTCAATGGACATACTTGAAAAATGTGGACTTTTCAGTGTAGTCTGTAGAGCACAGTTTTCCTGAACATTTCTGAAGCAGCCTACTTTGCTAAAATTAATTACATGTATCCACAGAATAGAACATAGTATTTCCATACTCTAAGTTGAAGGCACAAGAGCAGCTTGATCTTAAGAGGTAGGGAAAAAGGAGGTGGCAAATATGAATTCCTCATGAGGCACATGACACTTGGTGGCCTTCACTTTGGCTGTCACTGAAGATGTCACACTGTCAAGCACAACTACTGCAAATAAAATGGTGAGATGGGTTTACCTAATGTAACCCAACCGCTGTCTTTGCTACACAGCTAAGGATTATTTGCTCGTCAACACTTCCTCTCTGGTTTTCCCTCTTCAGGAAGCCCATAAATCAAATAAATTTACACCTCACAAAACCAAAAGCAATATAATTAATTTTAGTATTAGCTGTGGATACGAAAGCTGCGACAGCCCGATGAGAACGCTGGCACAATTTTTATTCTACACTGACACTTGTCTCCATGGGAGCCGTAACACACAGTTGTGTTGGTAACTTTGAACTCATTTCTCGGCCGTCAATTTGTGTGACTGTAGATGAGCTCTTGTGGCAGCTTTGTCCATTACTTAAGAGTTTCTTTTCACTGAATGTTCAAAATTTGCCTGTCATTCAATATTAACTCTTTTCTGCATATTCTCTTCCTTCTTTTTTGGCCTTTAAGTTGGCATATCATCCCCAAGTTTGAAGGTTTGATATACAAGCAGGGGTGCCTGATTCATTTCACTTAAAAATATGAACCCAATAGACATAATCCAGAATCTCTGGCTCTGAACTGGGTTAGCATATGTTATATTTGATTTGTATTTCTATCAGTATCAACCCAAGCATCCTTATACACACCAGCTATGAACACGATTTATAGCAAGTCATTCAAGGGAAAGCATATAGCTTCCCTTCACAATTTGACGTTATCAAGATTACTTCAGAAGCTGGCAGCAGCTACCACAAGCAACAAGCTGTCACTGTAAATAAATCACTCCCTTAGAAATAAAAGTTAAAAATTTAGATTAACGTGAACAGAGGTCAGTATTTTAGGCTCAGTTTTTGTTTCACCTCCCAGCCAAGCCACAAATCAACTCTGTATCTGACCAAAAAGCCAAAGATTAGCACAAAACTTTTCACTTGTATTTAAGACAGAAATCAGAACCAGAAATTAAAAACAAAACAAACAAAGAGAGGTAGATACCATGCCTTTGGGTAGCCCAGTTTATCAGATTAACAACATGTATTTAGTCTTTTAAAAAGCACTGGCCAACAACTTGGTCATTGAGGCTTACCTCACCAGTTTTCATGTACTTTAAATAAATCCACTAACAACACTTAATACATCTTTTGAGAATGACTGTCCTCATACTTGCAATTTCTATACAGATACCCCTACTCAAATAGCATTCTTATTCCCAAGGCTACTGCATCCTGCTCATGTAAATCTACAAAGAGGTACTTGGAAAGGCCATCAACAGAAGTACCAAAGTACTCTGTGATAAGAATGTTAGCTTGTAATGTGCAAATCCCATCAGAGTAGATTGAAAAGTAGTACAGAAACACAACTTGGCCTACCCACTCTCGACAATGACAAAACAAAACGAGAGTTCTTAAGTAATCCACTTTGCTTTTCTTTCTTAATGAACAATATTTAAAATATACAGAAATTCAAATTACTGCCTTAATATTCTAAGGTCTTGATTTACTTAAGTCTAAAATTTAAACAACTCATTTGTTACTCAATCCTTTAAGTAAAACAAGTCAAGTAGAGGAAGCCACCTGGAAGCAAAACTTGCTAGAAAGTCAAAACAGCTTTTGATAGCTATTACATAATGAAAAAAATATTTTCTTGGGACTTAGCTCCCAACTGGAATGTTTCTATCACTGCTTATGATATCCTAGTTTCTTCTTGGCAAAAAAGCATCTAAAAATTCTACTGGACAACAACATTAATTTCAGAACTGTAATTCAGAGCACTTGCTGATTAAATTATCCCAAAACATTGGGGTCTTGACAGGAGTCTCACTAAGTAGTCTTTCCACAACTTTATCCAATAAGGTATTGTTCAGTAACCTTACAGTTGTGGTCATCTTCCACTATCAGCAATTCTACAGCTGTTGAGATGTCCTCTACCTTACTTGTCAGTCATTTTATGTCTGACCAACCCACTTATTTTGCATTTTGACACATGAAAAGCCATAAACTTACATTTCATTGTTAGAGGACTCTAAGCATAGAGTATGCCAAGCATTAGGACTCTAAGCGTATTTTCTCTCCATAGAAAAAATAAGAATCTGAAATTCCAGAAAACAAATTTGTTCATTAAAATATTCACAATGTTTTCAATAATGTGACACCATCAGCTAGAAAATGTGAGTGTTTTGAAAAAAATCTCATTAAATTATACTGCTTTACACTACTCATCCAAGTATCTTTTTCAAAGCCAATACAGTATAAACATGAAAGAAACTAACTGTGAAAAGTATATCTCCTACAGTTTACCACTCTTTGATATGTAAATAATTCACTGCAATCCTTTTTAATATTTTCCCTCTACTGTTATGCTGATAAAGCAGTTCTTTCTATAAAAGAATATACTACATTTATTAGCACACATGTACAGGTTTATGCAAAAAATACTGTGTGTGAACAGAGCTGAGGAGAAGGAAAGATGAATTTTTCATGCTTTCAAATGTAATAAACACAAAACCTTTAAGATATGTTTAAGTTTACTCTGTGTCTGTGCTGTGTTTATTTATGGGTAATACATGAACAAACACGAAGATGTGAAAAGTAGAAAACAATCGAGGTGAAAAAAAGCTATAACTAATGATCAACATTAACTGAAAGCTTCTAGATAGAAAGATGAATCCCCATGCCCAGTATACAGGACTACATGTGGACAGATGCATTTGGATGTTCTAGACTTCAGCTGGGAACTCTGTTCTTAAGTAAAAAAAGCATCTCAATTCTCTCCAGCTCTGATAAGAGGAACATCAGAATCGAGACAGCTACATGAATACTAGCAATGATGTCTGCACTACAACCCAAGGGCCCAAACCAAATTAAGCCAATTGACTCATTATGCATTCTAGTCTATGACTTTTATTGTGAAATTTAAAAGGTAAAAGTTGTCAATTGCCACACAAGGGAGTACATGTACCTGCATGGAGACAAGCAATAGGGGGGAAAAAAAAACAGGAGCAAAGCAGAAAACAACTAGTCTTCAAATACTTTGCTACAAAATTTTAAAAAGCCAGAGTGATTCTGTGTTTCATGATCAAGGAAAAAAATATTTGTGTCAGTACAGGCAAGAACAGATATCTCATAAGGCTCTAGTGAATAGCTGCAAATGCAGCAGCCAGAAGGTGAATGCTTCATTCTCCCAGTACACAATTTTCTTATTGAGTCAACAACTTCACTGCAAATGCTATGGTATGCTTTGCAAACTATGATTAAATTATTTGATCTTGTACTTGTACTCTACTTCTGAAATCTTGTAGTCACCCCTCCTCCTCCTCCTTTTTAAACCTGTTATCCCCACCACATGCCACCTCCCCCCTCAGCAGGGGCCTTGGCCATGAGAAATTACTGTGCTGCCTCGTGCCCATAAGAAATTGTAGGGCCTGGTGTTTGAGTTATCCAGGCATAACAAGTTATTTACCAGCATGCTCACTGATTAGGTGCCTTCCATAACCATAAAGTCAACAATAATCTACCTACATGCCCTTTCTGCAGGTGGCTGACCTATAAATGTTAAGTAAGTCAGTGGCAGTTCAGCCTAAATTACTTGCAAAGCATTATGCGTAAACATTAATGCTGCAGCATGTCTTTAACTATACAACTGGGACTCCATAGTCTGCAAAATAATGTTACTTGATATTTTTTCCTATGTAAAAGCCTTTCCTCATTACAAAATTATGCAATGCCCCTCTTATCTGATGTTCCATTCTTTCCTTCCAGTCTTTCCCACAAAAATTAAAAGCAACTTCCTTTAGTTTGGGGCTAATTCCTCGTCTTTTAACAGAGTGTCTTTTCTAAACATCTAAGGACCCAACATATTGATACATTTCCATTAAGCCCCACTTTTCTGTGAAAAACTTTCTAATAGAACGTATTTTTTAAATTTACCTGACTTCTTCCACTGCCCAAACAAAAGATTTAGAGCTTAGTACTTAAAAAATCAAAAACCTCACATACCATGGGAACCACAAGTATCAAATAAAATGTTATAACATGTACCATAAAAGCAGTGTAGGAGTAACAGTGGCTGCTATGTTCAAGTGGTAGTACTGAAGAGCACAGAGCCTGTGATTTCATGCAGTGCCCTGTGACTGGAATGATAACAATCCACATTCCCTGTGCAGTCACTCAAACACTTCCCTTTGGGTATTGTGGCGCTGAATGCTCTTTGCTATTAACTACAAGCAAGAGGAAAAGAGTATGTCACCTTCTTGGAAACTCCGAAACGCACAATTGTCTGACACTGTTTCAAAATCAAAATCAAAGACTTGTCAATTCTTTCGGTTGCCTTCCTGGATTAATTCCTTTCCAGAACACACTAAGGAGAAAAGCATCAAGCAGATTTAGTAAGCAATATAAGACACATGATTTTGTTAGCACTGAGTTCAATAGCTAAACTTGTCCAGTAGCTTAATTATGAACAGTCCTAAAACTCAGTCTGCAATTATAAATGCTGACAAATTAGTTCCCAGAATTATCTCCAGGTGGTAGAGGCAGACATATGGTTGTATTTTACTATGAGGATGACAAAGGGTAAAAATCAGTTTTTAGACTTGAGTAAATATTTCTCCAGGACAACTTGTGCAGACAGTTGGTATTCTACAATCAAGTTAACTCCAGTGATACAAAGTACCAACACATCTCTTCCATCTCTTCTGTTTAAACATCACTTAGGCACTCTTCTGCAGAAACAACTTTTTTTTCCATCCTTGTTTTGCCACCAAAATAAAAAAGCCAGCAAACAAACACTGAAAACAACCCAGCTTCTTTCACCTATAAAATGATTAAAATATTCGGAACACCTCAAGGACATTGCAATTGCTACTCTTAAGAGGGCAAATAGGAGATACCATGAAAGCAATACCACAGAGTTTAACCAACAGCAGATTCATACCAGTTTCTTTACATAGTTTTTAAGACAGCTCTGCTGAGCCTATTCCTTAAATTATGTTTGAGGGAAATGGACAAAAAAGACTGCATTGTATTCATATTAGTCTTTGAGTTACAGAGTGACTGGTGATTGTTTTGCTCACCAGTAAAGCGGCCAAATAGGTCAGTGTTCCACCACCTCAGACTGCAGACTCATCAACACACCTGCATAGCTCATGTCTGGGAGTCCTTCCTACTGCAAGACATGGATGACAAACCCTAAGCAACTAAAATACTACCAAATATAAGCATTGAGGAATATACACTTTCCATCATTTCTACCTTGACAGAGATAATCCACTTTTGCAGTGGCATAAAATCCTGATGAGGGGCACAAAATTCTGAACCTTAAACTGCCACACGAGCACTGAACTCCACTCTTTGGTAGTACAGTAGCATTCAACCTGAAATCAGCTTCAAAGAGAAGTTAGGAAATACAATGACTCCAAAGGAAGCAAAACTTCCAAACAAAAGATACCCTTTTACAGCTGCTCAGAAATTCAGGATGGCAGAGATGGATGATGTGCACATAAGATAGCCAAGGCCATGCCATTTTCTCATAGCCACAGCTCCCATTTAATCAAGAGAAAAAAAATCACACACACGCTCCAAGTCTCTCTAAGCTACAACATGGCAGCATTTCCAAGTTGTTCACTACTGCTTACTCTTTAAAGCAAAAATATGCCAGGCTTTTTTACCTTCATTTGGATTCCATGTTATTCTTTCAAAAGAAGGTACGACATTGCTGTTGAAATGTAAAAGAAATATAAATATTTCTGGAACAGTACCCTTCAAAAAATTAATCTATCTTGTAATGTCCCTTGTAGGTTTAAAAACCAGCACCAAATAGCAAAACATACACTATTGTTACCCAGCACACATTTATTGTATGCCAGAGCCCAAAAACAGTTAAGAAAATGGAAAAGTTGCTTTTTTCCCTTCTACACAAATTTGTTAATGGGGAACATAATGGTAAGCCATGTTTGCTGGCATTCTGTGAAACATCTACAAATTGCCTCTGCAAAGCATTATAGGTTGTCAGACTAATGCAGTTGAAGATAATTTGGCCTTTCAGTGAATTGAACCTCACAGCACGATTATACTCCAGCACCAAGTAGAGTGTCACAATTATTCTTTCATGCTGAATTACCATATAATGTCATAAGCCTACCTGTCATAAGTCCTGCAGCTGAGCTTGAATTTTTTCTAAATCTGTGGTTCATGGGAAAAAAATGAATTTTTTGCTTCTAATGGAAATCTGATTGTTTTTATCAACAATAAATTTCATAGCAAATCAAAGGATATGCTTGGACAAACAATCTGATACTCAAGGTTAAAAAACACACAAATAATAAATTGCTGGTGTGTCATGTTCAATTTTTACTACTGCATTACACTGCAATAACCATAACAGGATCTAAATTGTTGTCAGAACATTAAACAAACCCCCTTACTTCACAAAGGCATCCTGCCTGAGTAATTCACACAACGGAAACAACTATCACATTTTCCACTGTCCCACCACCATACCATACATCAATGCAGTTTATGTATTTGGACAATTTTTTGAATAAATTACTTCCATCCTGGCTGATGTTGCCACTTTGGTAAGACACAGATCAGTTTTAATTGTCTTTTTGTCTATACTGAGCCACTGTTTTTCTGGCTCCTTCCTGCCCTTACATCCTGAGAACCAAAATAAACTATGACCATATCAAATTGCTTAATTCTAGGCAAATCAGTGCTCTTAAAAAAAAGAAATCCATGAGCTCACTTGTCATTTCCACTGTTACTAGTCTTCTTCCTTGCTTTCACCTAAACAAAGTTGGGGAAGTGGGGGTGGGGTGTGTGTCTGTGTGTTTCTGTGTGTGTGCTTTTAATCAACAAACTAGCTCTGACCCAGCCTGAACAAAACATTATGTAAATTCAACCCACTGCATTCGTCGGATCAGTATTACCATACAAAACACTAACTTCCAAACCTTTACTTCAGCCAAAATCCCATTCCTGGCAAATAAGCATCAAACTAAAGAATTACAGGAAAAAAAAGTACAAACAAAAATAATCATCAGACCTTAATGAGGCTGAAAAGGCTTCTCTCAATACTCAAAATAAATGCACGTTTCTTTAGTCATTCTTATCTCACATGAAGATAGTGTTAACTGCACACACACATACAAGGAACTAACTCTGTATTGTGTGAAAAGAGATGCTGGGATCTGAACAGATCAACATTGAAAAACTATATTCAGCTCATTACGCGCTTATTTATAAATACTAGTTTTACCTGCAGCTGAAAACAGCTCACCACCTGATGGATAGTCATTAATGTTATACTACATAAACTCAGCATACTTATGATAATTAATATGTTTGTAGTTAAACAACTGTACATTGAGTTTTACTTTCATTACTTAAAAACGAGCAAATAAACAGTATTAATGCTTGGAATAGAAAGGCCATAATTTCTTGTCTCAATACATAGCTAGAGCAGAAGTAGAGATAAGGGCAGCCTTCCCCCCTTTGCACAGAAATACTCACACTCACTGTTGTTTGTGGGTTACCCATGTGCCCAAGCTCAGCCCAGTGCACAACTGAAGAACAAGAGGCAACAATCAGCACAAACAAGCTGTGTCTGTATGATACAGAGTTAATGATTTAACAACACATTTTATGTTACCTTTAACAGCAAACCAAACTGACACAAACTAACATAAGTTAGATCAGTTAGATCCAACTCCACTTTCTGAATAAGACCCTCTCATGATTGCCAACAGCTGAGCACAGCCATTTGTACCAGTGACTGTGTGCTGGTGTCCTCCAGATGCAGAGTCAGGTCACTGATGTATTACTGGCCAGAGCAGAAAAAAATCACCTTCCTATTGGATGACAATTCAAAGATACAAATATTTCTTAGCTCCTACTCTCACATTTTAAAAATGAAAATTATAAAGCTAACCCCCATCTCCCTCATCTTATGGAGAGAAAATGTAATGTATGCCCAAAACGTCAATACCAGACTTATTTTTCCTTGTTAACTAAACCTCTACCAGTTGGTACTATTTATTTATAACCTCTGAAGCAATAATAAACACAGAACTATGATTTACTTCAAGCCTTTCTATTATTAAAACACTTTGTCTTATTGTTTTATTGATTTACAATCTGTCCTACTTACATTTTTAGCATCTGAAAACAATCAAGGCACAAAGCTGCAAAATGTTTAGACATTAATTGTTAAGAGACAGCATTTTATTCCAGGCTAGGGGTTTGAGTCCTCGACTGCTAAGCATTCTGGTACAGAAATGATTTATGGCCTTGTAGCAATAACGATGCGGCAGAGCCATTAACATATTGGCAGACCCTAGGATGGATTATCGACATTGATTATTTCATGGACCACTGATATCCATTTGTTAAGAGAAGCTCGAAGATGGCCTCTCTCTGACTGAAATCTTTTACGAGCAGACAGCATTTTAAGTATTAGGAACCCGGGATTTGAGCAATTTTTTTCTTCCTGCTCCCCCCTCTGCCCTCCCCCCAATCTACCTCTGTCTCCTCTTAGACGCTAACAAAAAGTGTCAAAAATTAAAGTTCATTCTTCACTATGGTCTTAATTTCTCAACTCATCATAACCATGTCTTCTTTAAAAATTAATGATTGCCAGCATTTAGCCACTGGTTGTTGCTATGAAGATCTATGCAAAAAGCAAGGATCCCTATAGAGTGCATGATATATGGAATTCTCTTTATTACTACAATAAAACTTACTGACATTTCAATACTTCTGCAAATAGCATTATAGTATCAATCTTCTGAATTAGGTTGAAAATTAAGTTGTAAATTAAAAGAAAGTGTACTTTGGAATACAACATGATATGTCACCTAGAAAAAGACCTTTGTGCATAACAGAGCTGAGCAGAAAAACTGAAAGATAAGCCCAGGTGCCTCTAAAGTGCCTATTCCATCATAAAGGATCTAGGTTATATTTTACAAGAAGAATAGTCTGAAAGCCCTTATATTTCACCTCAGGAGAACAGATTCTGAATCTCAAAAAAAAAAAAAAAAAAAAAAGATGAATTTGACAGCATCAGCTCATTAGCAGAGATGCAAAAAAAGCCCTCACAAGGGACAGGTGGGATTTTAGGTGCAAGAGGGCTGTGAGGGTGGGGAGAAAAATGGAAAGATGAGAAGGGAAGGAAAAGGGCTTTATTTTTAGTATAGGACCTCAGTGAAAATACCCTTCCTTCTTCAAATATACTTGAGTTACCAGAAAATAACAAATTATATCCACTACTACACTTGAGTTGTGTCAAAAGAGTAAAAAGTTTCATAAATTACACTTTGATTGAAATATAAATACCTTCGCTTATAGACCTGTTTGAGACTGCTAATAATGCAGGCTAATGGCTGAAAAATTAATTTCTGTGCCCCCCAAGACAGGTCTTTCAATATTTTCTAAAACAGGAGCTGCTAATGAGATGATACATCAGGCTGAAATTCAAGCTAATATAAAAAATGTATTCATGCTCACTGTGCATAAACACAAACTAAAAAAAAGTTGCTTTGCAATAGGAAAAAGCACATACATTAATACCCAAACAAGGAAGATGTTATACAGAGGAACAGCTACCAGCATAAAAGAAACCTCAGCTCTCCCGATCATTCCTCTGTATTCAGCAACCTTAATGGTACAGAGTTCCATTATCAACTCCTCCATTTATAGGAAATTCAAGAGATACAGTATTTCCTGGATATAACCACATCTATTTCAGCGCAATCAAGCTAACAAGACTGCATGATATCTTTTCTGAAGTTAGATGATTCTGGTATAAAGATATCAGGAAGCTAAAATATTCCTATTCACTAAATGGATTCAACAGTCACTACATGTTATAAAATCAAGTCAGTTATCATTTACAGCTTATAATGCCCTTCATAAAATGGCCATCTCCTTTATGGTTTGTCACAGGGCTTTTGTACAAAGCATTACACCTTAGAGTAAAACCAGATCACCATCTTTCAGAAACTACCCAAAACACATGGAAAGAACATGGTGCTCTTAGCCTCATCACACCTGAAAGTCCAAAACGCACCTCACATTGCCAGAAGTACTTTTGATGGTTTAATGTGTAACCAGCTCCTTAAAGGGGATAACATACACCTGAATGACACTGGCACCTTCCTCAGAGCTATCACCTAGAAAAAACAACATGAAAAGAACAAACTAAAAATGCATTCTAGTAAGTCAAAGACTTGCATAGCCTATATACATACCTCAAATGAGATTTCTTTAATTGTAATGGACTTCTGTTTTTACAGTATTTGACATGGCCAAATAGGATCTCAATGATGAGTCACTGAATCTACAGTTATAATTGCAGATCTACAGTACCAGGTTGAAATCAGTGTCACATTCACATCCCTAAACGAGATGCAATGACTACTACTACTGTTTAGCAACAGATCTATACAAATTTAAATGGACCGTGATTTTTCTATAGCCAATCCTCAGACATGCTGCACTTCCCATTATCCTCATCACCTAAAACCACTAACCCACAACTAGTATTAAAACAGAGCCTCTGTTCTCTTAGTTAACTTCTAAATGACTAATACACACAGAAGAGAAACACTTTTGAGAGAAACAGGCGAGGAAGAAAGAAGAAAAGTGACTCAGAGTCATGTTTGTGAGATTTTCACAGCTAATCACACACAAGACTGATTCACTGCTCACCTCGCTCTGTTCACTCATTTTTCATATCATACTTTTCACTGCCCCATCAGCCTGCTCCACCAAGGTCAAATGAAGGAAATGATAGCACACATACCACACTAAGATTTATTATAAACACTTCTGGTTTCTTCATATGTGGAAGAAATACGTTACTGACATTACTGTTTAAAAAAATTAAGGTAAGCAGTAGAGGCCATCAGACTGGATAAATAATAAATGTAAAAATTTCAATAAAAAGGGAGTCATTTTTCTCTACTCATTTGCAATGCCTGAATATTTTTTTTATATCAACAAGATGATAAAAATTTCCAGCATATAACAATGAAAATTATCACTGCTACACAAGTCAAGTAGTGGCAAGCCTCTTTTTTTCTCCCCTTCCTTTCTTATACTTTAATTGAAATATCAAACCTGGGGCATAAATGCCACTTCAGCCACAGTAACAAAGCAAAGTCTCTGCAAATTCATATATGTAACAATTATGAATGAGTGCACACCCAGAAGCTCAGGCCTGAAAGTAACCCATTAACTACAAGGGATGATTTGCAGCATGTTAACAAAGCCAAGGGTGATTTGGCCATGTGTAAATTCCTCCTTAGAAACAAGTGTGCTATTTCATTATAGTAAATCAGGAACTAACACAGTAAAGAAATAATGAGCTACCTACAAAATAGCTACAGATTTGTCGAAAGGGCAGTCAAACACCAAAAATCTTGCACTTTCCATCCAAAAGCCTATTTTGAAGATGTCCAAATCACCTGTGGACTTCAGTGCCTGGCATGGAAATTCTATGAGACAGTATGGAAGAGAATAAATAAAGTTGTCTTGTCACATTGCCTATGAATGACCACATCACTACACCAATTTTCCAAGACTATAATGATTTTACTAAAGAAAAGTTTATTAAGATGTACTTAAGATCTTTCTATAATATGAACAAAGCATTTCAGTACTTCTCAAGCTGTCAAATTATCTATTTTAGTAAAAGAAATGGACATTTTTCTTGATATCTCTTTAGTTAATTAGTTTAGCTTTAGCAGTTAATGCTAAATGACTACAAAAAAAGGTGACTGAAGATTTGAGTGAATGCAGGGCAAACAAAACTCTATGTACTACTTCTCACCAGTAGCTCTGATGAAAAAAAAAAATCATATCACTATATTTGAAGAAATACAGAAGTACAGAAAAATAATGCAAAATGTGAAAGATGCCAAAAATTTGCTGCAAACATCAGACGTGGTATATGCATCCATGTTCAACATAGAAATTACTGACTCTGCAATCTACATTAAAGAGACATCATAACAAAATTCACCTCAATGAAATAACTCAAGTAGACCCTCAAAAACACAGTTACACTGAGAAGGATAGGTCTCTAATCACACTTACCTATGTAAATGAATAACAGCACTTTTGATTTACACACTTATCAGAAATGTAAACGAGGAAATTAATTAATGCTCTCATATATAGACCCCAGGGACTACTCCCGACAAGGCATAAGGGACTTATATCAGGGCTGAATATAATTGTATGAACAGTAATATTTGATATAACTCCCAAAAGAACTACTCAGAGTAGTAAGAACTCTACTGGTTTAGTTTATAGCTAAAAAATATTTCTATAAATAAGCCGCATATCTAGACAGCCAGGGCACATGACATGGAACTACAGGATAATTTTCACTTTTGTTCTCTTTTTTAAAATTTAGGAAAATGGACGACTACAAGTGGAGAAATTGCAGATCAGCAGTTTCAGTTTTTCTCCCACAGAACTCCATTTCACGCCAAAACAAGATTAAATCCCCCTTCCCAGGGTACCTTTCCGCAGCACTGCCTCTTTGCAAGAACAGAGGATGCAGCGATCACCACCTGATGTTAGCTAAATTACTTTTAAAAACAAAGGAAATGCAACGTATGTACTCTAAATCAAAATCTCTTATGCCCTAAGAACCCAGTTACTACTTATACTAAGAACAGCACCCATATTTGTCATATTTCATAATCATACCATTCCTAACCAAAAAGCTCTAAAAGATGGATCATTCCTTTCCTTCAAGAAAGGAATTGGTAAGTATACACTGCATAAAGGCTATATAACATCATCTTCCATTGATGTGATCAGAATTATTCAACCTGGTTGTCCCCAGTCCTCAAAGAGAGACCACAGAGTAGAGTAGCAGATGATAGAAATAACTCACACCAGCAACTCTCGCACTTTCCCAAAGACACTCTGAATGCATTCAGTGTCCAAATCTTGAAACCAATGTCCATGACCAGGCTTCAGAAACAGATTAGCAAATACAGTGTACAGCGTTAACAATATCAGTTTTTCCCACATAATTTCTATGCTTCTTTCCAAGCCCAAAATAATTCCCTGGAGATGTGTAGAGACTATTAATCAAGGCAAGTTCTCCAGTTTAAAGAAGGTTATGTGTTTCATGGACGCTCTGGAAAGCTCATCAGTAAAAACACTATACCATAATTATCTTCATAGCAATTTATTCATTGACATGCATAAGACTAAATTGACTTTCTTAAAATTCAATTAAACACATTATATTACTATGTAAATAGCTCTTTCCTACATACTACTGAAGCCAACAACTGAGGAACAGTTTCTCTTTACTCTAATGAATTGCATTTTTTCTCCAGTTGAAAACATATCAGAGTACTACATGAAAATGTCTTATTAGCACAGTGCATTCTGGTTTTCCATAGTCTGCTGAGTGGAAGAAGAAGTTAACAGCTTGGGCCAAATCATGTTCTTCAAAGTGTCTGTGTAAATCCAAGGGATTTCAACACAACCACCCAATGTTGCCAGAAGATATTTTGCCCAGTATGCTGCATGTAAACCTTCATTTCTGTTTGCATTCTGTGCTGAAATGATATTTGATTTCTAAAACTAAAGCAGTGGATAAAATTAAGACCTACTGATTTGCTCCAGTACAGTAATTCCTATTTTTCTGTTTCTAAATAAGCAGATAAATAACAAAAAAAAACCTTGTGATCCTCTCATGTAAATAAAATGTGGTAGTAGTCAAAAGCTACAGGTCTGTTTCCCTTAAAAAACAGACAATAATATTGTGGTACCAAGATGCTACATGAGTGGGAAAGCATCTGATTTTTCTTCAGTAAAATAAAATGCACATAATGGGCTTATTATTACCATGCATCTGAATGCAGTATCCAAATGCCTGCCTCTAGCAGGAGCACAGTTTGTAAGAGAAATAAATATTTTTATTCACGATAGCAAAAGCAACAAAAACTGATTAAAGTAAATTTAGTGGAAACATTAAAATAACAGCTGTGGAAAGAAAATTTATTTTTCTCTAGCATACTGAGTGAACTTATTGAAAATAATCAAGTACTCAGTTTGAATTAACTGAGTGTGAGTGAATCTTGAGAAAAGGAGAAAGAGATGGCAATAAAAGGCACTAACAGGAATTTGTTAGCTTCTTCTCTGCTTGGTTTCTTCATATATTTTAAGAAAATCTGCAAAGATGCAAAGAATCCTCCTGTGTTCGGTTAGCAGTAAGTAAATTGCTGTGGGCTCTGAGTGCTGGAATACTTTAGCAGGCAATTCCTCTCTGTCTTTCATTCTGTTTGTCTGTGTTAAATTCCCCCTCTGCCCTCATCCATTCTCACATCCAGTTCCCAGCTTTGTCCATCCATCAATCCACACACTTTGTCAGTGCTGACTTCATCCTAGCTCTCACAATCACATCCAAGCAAGGCTGCTGCCACAAGGGAGCTTTTCGCCTCCCATCTGCGTCTCCCTGATCTGCTGACTGAGGCCCTGCCGCTTGTCGTTTTCTATTGCACAGGCAAGCAAAACCACTAATACTGAACCTGATTTCTATCGTGCAGCTTTTCACCTTTCCTATCGGGAGGAACAGAGAAAGAGACAGACAGAGCAAGGGAGAGAGAGAGATGTTTGGTGAATTTTCTAAAACAATTCGTACTCTAGTCAGGTTGAGGCTCAATTCATCTTCATCTCTACAAAACATCAATAGAAATCACAAGGAGAAAATGTATCACTAATTAAGGGTTGATAAGCTCCACGTCAAGAGCAGTTTAGGAGAAAAAAAAACACCTCACCAGCATACAGAGATTCTTTACCAGCTGAAATCCATGCAGCAGTTTCATGGCAACTTCAAGTTAAAATCTCACATTTTCTTGCATAAAATATGCTGTCTTAGAAGCAACACTCTGGGAAAATAACACACCAAAACCAGATGTGGCTTCATTCAAAAGGTAATTTACAAAGATTTAAATTTCAACTGGAAAAACATAAAAGATGACTAAAGAAACAAATAGTTACCTAGCAATGAAATTATATTAAATCACTGTGTTTTTCCTGTTCGTTTTCCTCAGTTCAGCAGTGCAATATTCTAAGCACAAAATAACTACTGTTAATATTTTTCTTTTAATTAGAATCTAGGTACTTGCAAAAACATGATGCTGCTTCTTAAAAAAAAAAAAAAAAAAAAAAAAAATATAATCACCCAACCTTNATTCTTCTTAAAAAAAAAAAAAAAAAAGAAGTAATATAATCACCTCAGCATTAGCTAGAAATGGCAAAGTTCTTCAGACATTCCATTTGTGCACTGCAAAGCAGAAGCAGGGTGGAAGGGTATATGTTATCACTAAATCAGCAGTTACACGAGCAAAAGCATTTTATGAAATGGAAATTAACTCATTTTCATCATTATCATATACTTGACTCTACCTGTAAAAACAAAATGGAACAAGAACGTTTCTGACAGGTCATTTCAGGAACAGAAATCACTTGCTAAGGAACTAAAACCTTCCCACAAACAACTTCTATGTCCTAGTATAAATCTTTTTGCCTAATTGTGTTCCAGTTTACAAACTGCTCATTCACAACAACTTTGTGAACACACTATTTAGCTCACCACTAAAAAAAATATTTTGATACATCTGGATGAAAGATCACATCAGCAAAAACACGGGACAGTTCTATGAGCTGTACAAAGTACTTCTAATATTCGGGGACTTGCTGGGCTACAAAAGGCTCTGCTTTCAGTCCCGGTTATACCACTAACTATCCCCTTACTGCTGAGTTCAGTAAATCCTGCTGATTTCTCACTCCTCAAAGACATAGAAGGAAGAAAAAAATAAATCTAATGATTAGGCCCAGGCTTTTTTCTCTCATCAAACCCCTTCCCTGAGGGATCAAACTGCTCTTTCCTCAAAGATATACTGACACACCCAAGAATCACACTGTCTACATATATACTTTTAATTATGATATCACAGATACATTTTACTTTAAGTTTATTAGTTATTTTTAGGTAAAACTTGAACATTAAGCCAGTAAAAGAAAACACACAAAAGAAGAAAAGAGAGAGGCTTGAGGGTGATCTTAGCTAATGAAAATAAAGACCTTCCCTCAACATGCACGTGTATGTGACCTGGGCCTTCCTGCCATACAACCTGTATTTCATTGCACTTAGTAGGAGAGGCAGAGCCCCAGAAGAACACCCCACTTTTATTCCCTGAACCACTGGTCTCACATGTGTTTCGGGTATGATACAGTAGAACTGAAAAGCAGCAGAAGAAAGTCTTCTTTGCTGTGCTACTATACACATCAGACATCTCTAATTAGACAGCAACAAAATTTTATTAATAGGCTGGACATTATGGAATGAGCTTGTTATAAATGGGCCCTGTCAAAGCCTTATTCAGCTACCAAATGAGTATTCTCAGTTCACTGCTTGCATCTGAAGCATCACCGCTGGTGCCGGATAACAAATGATTGCTATTAACCGTATTGTTAGTAATGATGGCTGAAAACAAACAAAAACCCATAAATAACAGTCTACAGAAAAATTAACCCATAAACTTGATAGATATCCAGCTGAGAAATAATAAATGACACTTTGGATCCTGCTGGGAGAAGCTAGTGGTTTTTGTTTTCTTCTCTGTCATTAACACATTTTCTGTGCTAAAAATTAGATTCTGATATATAATTATCAACGCTTCCAGATATTAATTCTGCTATCACTCCCTCTGCTTCTCTGCTGGTTGGGTGTAATGTTATTCACAGATTACTCTGAGAAAACACATCAAACACTTAACAGAGCAGGTCAAAGTGACAAGCAGCTTTTGCTGACAACACCAACCTGCACAGCCTTTTTTACCCCGGACACAAAACAAATTTCTCATATTAATTAACTCTGGATTCTTTGCAGCTAGAACAAATCTTTGCTATGTAGCATGAGCTATGCATATTCCCAGCTGTCCTAATGTAGGCTGCACTGAGGAGGAAGAACTGACAATTATTATCTTGCTTTTATACAGTGAAATCCACATTTGTTAACATTCTAGAGAAATATGCCTATTTTCACAGCCAATTAAAACAAGTTTCTTTTTACCAGATATAGTTTCAGTGGCAAAGCCATGCTTTCTCTCTCCTTTCAGGGGAAAACAAATAAACTGACTATGAAAAACACTCAGCTGTTTTCACTGAAGCAGCCCTACTTTATGCAATAGAAGAAAATTTAAGAGTGATTATTCACCTGCCTCTTGAACACAAGAACTTTGCAACCTTTGCACCCAAACACAGCAATAAACAAGTCTTTACCAGACCTTAATACGTCTTGATGAGAAAATGCAGGGTAACATCACAAAGTAATTATGCATCACTGCCTTGAAAATGTTTGCGTACATGAGTAACTTGAAGGAACGTTACTGATCACGGTCAGTCATTTGTAGCATCTGAAGCCCCAGACAGCAGCAGACCCCCTCCTCCGCTGCACACTGCACAGAACAGGTTAGATGGACCTTCCTCCTCCTCAAGCCCTTCCTAAATACTTTACTGTCCACTGCTTCACCCACGGAGTGAAAGGCTGCTCACACCCCCAAAGTTATGTATGCATGTCACATTGGCAGGAACACTTTACTTTTTCTGGTTCATGCTCTGCACAGTTTTCAATAATTTTTTTTAATACTACTCATAAGCCTTTTTTATAACACATTTTTAACTATTTTGACATATATTCGTATTTGACTTGCTGTATTTATAGTGACATTTAAGTTCACTCATTCGAGCAATGACTTTCAGTTCCTTAGAGTTCAATGAATAATATGCTTCAGAGTATTAAAGAAAAAAAGCCCTTAGGTAAACAAAATTAGAGGACATAAACAGATGTGGATCACTGTAAAGCATGAAGAATGCATAGTACGAATCAGACAAATTTCTGGACATTATTTCCTCCCCTTCCCCCACCTACAATAAAGTATAGGAGAAAAATCAGAGCAATGTTTCTGCCAACAAGTTTGAAATTCCCTTAATTGCAATTATTCAAGGGAAATGGCTTGCTCACTATTCACATGTTCTTTTCCAATTAAACAGGTTTCCATTACATTTGTAACGGCATCTAAGGAAAAATATTTGGGAAAAGTATTTAAATAAATTAAAAATGAAGGTTGGAGGGAGTATTTCCTGCTCTGCGTGCCTAGTTTTTAATTTCCACATTGTGTCCCCATGGCCATGTTTTGCTGATGACAGAGTCTGACTGCAAATCCCATACCTGCTATACACTACGTTTTCTCAGTATCTGGCACTGTGATATTAAATAACTATAAAACTAGAAAGCCAAAATAACTAAATCACCTGGCAGCCAATTTCTGAGAGTTAAACCACAAACCTGGAAAATGGTGGAGTGTGTTGAAATAATGTAAAGGAAACCCATAAATTCAAACTTTATGTTCTGTAAAGAACAAATATGAAAAAGGCATCAAAATAATGAAAGATTGTTTATGTATTCTGGCATGAAATGGGAATGTGTTATGAGAGAGAGCGCAATGGCAGAGACAGATCGACAGAGCTGACAGTGTGGTATTCATCCTGCATGGTACAGCAGACGTCCTGCTAGTGGCAGTCGACAGCGCAATAAATCAAGGGCTCTCGATGCTGTACCTACAGCTTATTACATCCAAGATGACAAATAAATAATAATCCCTGTCACAGCGGCCCTTTGCTCAAGGATTGAGCCTGAAACCTTTTGCTCATCACTCCTGGTCTTAAGTGAAAATACTAGAACAAGGGAATTGAAGGCCACGGTTAACTGAGCTCATGAAACACAAAGCAAGCTGGCCACAGGAACTAAAACCAAGCAGGAAAGGTCAAGTAGCAAGAAAGGATAAATATTTAAATAATCCCAGCAAAAGGATGGCAACATTTCACAGCTGTGAAACTGCAAGAGACCTGTAAAAACCCCAAGCCTCTCAAGTCAAGGCCCCAAACAGTTGAGACTGGTAGCATTAAGTTCCAGAGTTTCTGTTTTTAAATGACACACTGGGGCACTTCCCCCTGTGTTTGTTTGCCCCCTCCACTATCCCCAAGCAGAAAATCTGTATAATCAAAATGGGCATCAGGCAGCAAAACCACTGCCCCATCCACTCCACACTGTCCCCTAAAGGGAAACACCCGATCTTGAAAAAAGAATCCTTAGTTCTCCCTTTTTAGTATTTCTTTCCCAGTATTTACCTTCCTAGAATGCTTTGAACATTTAGCATATCTCTGAGTTATCCATTCAGAAGATAAAAAAAAAAAAAAAAAAAAAAGTCAGTAGCAGAACTAACACTGCAGAGAGGTCTCGTTTACCTCAGCTGGCCCACCAATTATAAACACAGATGCATACAAGGTGTCTTGAGCCCATCATCAAATGTGACACAGGTTTTCTTCTTCAAATTAAACATGGATTTTCTGTAGAGTCTAGTAGAATGTTGAAGTTAGGATAAATATATTTCTTTTTTAAATACTCATAACAAGAGAGTATACTGTGTCCACTTCATTTCTCTTTTCTTTATCATTTAAACTTGCAGTTGTATTTTCAAGCAATACAGACAGCATTGAATTAATCCAATGCCAGTTCTCAGGCTCATTACTGCCACCTGTAAGTGCTTTTGTCTCTTAAGGTAAATCCCTTGATCACTCTTTACTCCATTTTTAAAGTAACATCCCTCAACAAAATCTGGTCAATACAGCAAGTAGTACTGCTCTAATATACCTTGCAGAATACAACATCATCAAAAACACATCAAAAAAGATGAACTTACATTGGCTATCAGACGCAGAATGGGACACCATCCTTGATAAAGATGACCAAGAGCTACTTTGTATCTTTTCTCTGATCACTGCCAACTTTTTTGTACTTTTTCAGATACACTCCTATTGAATGGGGTAGCCAAGGATAATGAACACTAAGTAGTTTGTCCATATCTTATTTGTGCAATGCTCAAATCCAGTGGTTGTTATCTTCCTTGGAACACCAATTTTAGGATTTTTTGCCTTCCTTTCTTTCTAACTTTACCAATTATATTTGTTTAGTAGCTCTTTCTAAACACTGCATATACAAAATTAAGTCTTACACCTTTAAAATACATATTTTAAAAAGCTATGCCAAGACAACCCTTGTTGTATCTACGTATTAGTACAAAAATGCCTCGTAACAGTCATATGAAATATCTGTTTGGCTTACTGTCCATGTTACCTAAACATACTGAGGTTAGGAAAGAATGATCATGATCAAGATAGATAAACCAGGCCTGAACATCAGCATATTTCATAATTACATCTATAAAGTTATGCAACTTCAATACGTTCTAAAGTAAAGGGACCAAATAAGAGGTTGTTAACTGAGAAACAGCTACATAGCTTCTAACTGCAAAGCACATAAAATCCCAAACATTCATAGCTTGAATAACTTGATTCTAGAGTTTGAATGCACATTTGAGAGATAAGGCTTCTTATTAGAGATAATGTCTGGTCCTAGATTAATAGATTCCATGGACAAGAGAGTTAAGTTTTGGGATTGAAAAGTCCTCCTTCTATGATCAAACACTTTCTCCAAGCAACATATTTCAGTGAGAAAAGGTCTGCATTCAAAATTTGTGCTCATTATTGTCCTGTGTCTTTCAGATTTTTGGTGTTTTTAAGGAGGCCTTTCCAATTTTTTTTTTTAATAAACCATAACATACCAAACAAAACCAACAGAATAGGTAACAGATAAAGCAGATAACTTTGGCCAGTACATAACTCCTACACACAGAGCAGCAGATGAAAGCTTGATTCCCAAATGCAATAAACCTTATTAACGCCTGCAAAACAGGAAGTTACCTTCCTTGTTACCAACCTGCAGCTGTGATACAAAATTACAAATAACCTCTTAAGCACAACTCCAGTCACCTGGGTCAGTATTTTACAACATAGCAGCAGGCAGCTGAAGTAAAACTCTGCTGGGCTTAACACTGCAAACCCAAGCAGCATTATTACAATGGTTTAATTACGGTTTAAATACAGTTCAGGACTAGGTCAAAAGTTCTCAGTATCCCCAGGAGGACAAAGCACTGCCCCTCCAACAGAAGAAGCCCCTTCCAGCTCGACGATTCTAAAATTGTTGCGTTACCAACTGGAAAATGTTTATTTAGTTCATACTTTAAATACTGTAGATATCAAGAATTAAGTATTATGTCACATTTTGATAAATACTAATTTATGACCTACAGATAAACTGCATACATATGCATGAACAAAAATACTTGGTTAGAAGGATTTGTATTTCCTCTGCAGCACACTGAGGCAGGGACAATACTTCTTCCTGGTGACAGAAAGTGATGATTGTCATCAGACAAAGCATAAGACAATTGCTGTGGAAGCTGGAGAGCCCCAGAATCATTTGACAAAAATAATAAAACACTTTACATATTTCATAGACACAGGTACGCATAAGTGACAACTTATTTTAGGATATACTTTATACTTAATTACTTCTATGAGTATATTGGAATATTTTGTCATAAACTCACTGAGCCCGCTGTATTTGTACAGAAACAGTATTCTGAAAAGTGAACCCCACTGCTAATGTTTTTATTTGAATAAATTATTACCCAACATAGCAACCATCAACATTCTACAGAATGAGAACACAGATTTCTGTAATTTTTCTGGCCCTAATGCCAGTCACTATTGGGAGCATTTAGTTATAAATTGTCTTTCAATAAAAGTAAAAGCTCCCAAAACAACTAAATGAAAAGACACAGCAGCTTAAATCAAGGAAGTCAATTTCCACATGCCGATCCTAAATATTTCATAGCCCTATTTTATTCTGACATTTGTAGATGACTAAAGTGTTACAAAGGAAATAAAATGCTGATTAAAGAGTTCACTGTCATAAAGGTTACTGAATTGTAAATGGCCCTTTCCATCTTCCTGTTAATAGGTACCCAGCTGTAAACATCATGAAGGATGTGACGGGAGGCCTGTGCTGCTCCTTTAGGAGTCATATATACATTAATCACTGAATCACCAAGCCATGCTTAATTGCAAGTTGTATATCACACAAATCCATGGTAAGTAGAAGGAAACTCATTATTGCTGCTTCATAACTACTGGGTACTTCTCATTTTAACCTTCTCACACCTGGGACACTGTTGTTTTACAATGTGAATGCAGAAAAGGCATTAAGTCACTAATTATAGTAACACTGTATGTTACCCTGCTGTTTGAACATTTTTCAAAATAAAACAAAGTACTATCAACAACAGAGAAAAATGGCATTTTTTTAAACTAGTTAGGTGAATTTTACAGGTTTTTTTCATAGAGTATAATACATGGAAATCCATTATTCCTTGATAGTTTAAAGAACTGGTTAAATGACAAAATAAAAACCCAACACTGTATTTTGTTTTGACAAAATTATTGATTTAAATCCCATCCAATAGCACAATACTATTTAAAGGTCACCTAAAGAAAAATGAGTTTACACTCCAACAGAGCAAGCTTATCTGCCATGAAAGTGTAACGATGTGTTTATACTCTCACTAGTGTGTATATATATTTTCAGAAAGATAAGAGATTTTGTGCAGGTGATGTCTGACAAAAAAGAAAAGGGAAAAAATTTGAGATATTTGTATAGTTGCTACACCACCAGTACTCATTTCAATAGGTTCCCCCTCCATGTGTTTTTATAAACTATTGAGCACCACAGCAGTGGTAATTCTTTTATGTCATTCATCAGCTGTTTTATCAGAACTCTCTGAAGATTTGCAAACTTTACTGCACAGCTTATGTATCTAGACACTAACAAGTGTCTTAATAGATATAAAACATGTTTCAGTTTGAACATCAGTTTGAGCATTTTGAACATCAGTTTGAGCAAAACATTTGAACAACAGTTTAAGCATTTTAATGCAAACTGGTTTGAAATTTTGTTTCACAGTGGAACACCCTATGTCCTGGCATACTGCTCAGCTAAAAGTATGTTCATTAATGAAAAATCATTCAAAACTACTTCATTGCAAAGATAAACTCTATGCAACTGGTATCTGTTCCTAATGTCATGCTACTTTCTTATGTTCCATTTTCAATTCCAAGAGTAAAAGGAATCTGTTTTCTCACACCCAGGATGCGTTAACATGTTCTTTAAAGCAGCTCTGCCTCAGGATAGCCATTATCTGCTACCCCAGCCCTCTTGTCACTGTTCTCCACTCTCTGTAAGAGGCCTAACAGACTCTTCCATTACATCCTCACATCCTCCCCTTTGCAAATATATTGGAAGGACCTGCAAACTAACTAATTACAGCCCTTCCCCTCTTCTTAAAAGAGAATGTGCACAAAGAACAGTGGCTATGCCTTTTGAATCCCTCTGCTCATCTACACCAGCTGCTATTGATAGGTTTTGTGCTTCTCATGGATTTAGTAGTCAAGAATACAGTGCAGCAAACTCACATGCACTTCACAGGACCCACCCACCTTTAAAATACCTGAGCATTTTGCCTGATCACCCAAAACAAAGCAATCTTTCAATCAAAGTAGAAAATTTTTATCTTATTTAGCAATTCCACATTCACAGATAGAGTTTTCTCAGCTTTCCTGTTGTCTTCAGTTGTTGACATGTGCAAAATAAAAAGGGAAGTCACACCATCACATCAGAAAGAGACTCAATATCTTTGATTAAAAATGCAGCAAATGTTTTAACATGTGCCAATAGAAATTGTATTTTGGGAAGTCACATCTATTCTTAGATTATGGATACCTATATTAGGATGATCCTTTCAAAAAACTTAACTACAAGCATTCTGAAAAAATAATCACAAAAAAAAAAGCTTTTCTACATTGTTTCAGATGGCAGGAATCCCAGTTGTCTTTACTTTTGAAAATTGTATACTCAACAATGCCCAGTCCTTGATCATGACAAGCAGAGCCTCAAATGTTCCTATGTCTAGTCCATATATCCCTTAGTAAAGAGGAAGATTTAATCTGATAAAAAGACAAAAGATGCTCTGGAGAAAGAAAAGCCTCAACACAGAGATTCAGTTCTCAAAACACTCTCTCTGCAGTGCTCAATACAAGTAATGGTTAGAACAAAAATTCCTCTACCCCTTAAATTTCCATTTTTAAAAACAAGGTTGTTTTCATCATTTCTCTTCACACAATGTGCTTAACAAGTAAGCAGAGACATACATGAGCTAAAGAAAATATTTATAAATTAGATTTAGGTCTCCATACTTTGGAACTGTACACAGAAGTTCAGACATAAAACCAGACACCATGACAATAAGCAATACTCCAGTGACTGATACCTAACCCAAAGTTAGCACCTCTGAACTATCCCTACTCTGTCTTTTATTTCAATGTCTCAGTTTGTTACAGGGGGGTGCAAAAGAACAGTGCAATAACAATTTCCACTAACTGGTAGGTTGTCTGAAAGCTTAATACATCATTCACTCAAAAAATTTCAGGTAAGATGTGCTTCATTAAATCTGGAGAGCAATTCCTCTATGCATGTCCCCTGCATTTTGTCCCATCTTTATGCACTCCATAACCTTCATACAAAATTATGTTAATTTTAGGTATACAATCCTTTGTGCTACTATTGAGATATTATCAGTCAGGATTAAAAAAAAAAAAACAAAAAAAAAAACAAAAAACAAAAAAACAAAAAAAAAAAAAAAAAAAAAAAAAAAAAAAAAAAAAAAAAAAACACT